>ML812454.1:72613-86443 GCA_009831015.1 Picea engelmannii
GTTGTGTGTAAATTCCACCAAGTGCCCATGGATCGAAACATATTCTACCAAAACTTGGAAGCAAACCTTGTATTTGATAATCTTCTTTGTCACTCCATAAACTTGAACCATCTCCTTTACAAATATCTCAACAATGTCAAATGCTTTATACATAATTTGTACTAGGATAAAAATGTGTAGTCTTAGTGAGTTTGTCCATGACCAGCATGGTGGAACTATTATACCTTGTTATCTTGGGAAAGTCCAAAATATAATTCATAGAAATATCTTCCCAAGTTTATTATCAAATGGGCAATGATTGCAATAGTCTCGCTAGATGTTAATGTTCTATCTTCACTCTCTAGAATTCCATACAATTAACAACACATTTTATGAAGTCCTTCATGTTTGTCCAAATGCATTGTTTCATCAAAGTTTGTTGGAAGGTTTACAGTTGGGAGTAAGCTTGTCATTGATGGCAAGAACAACGATGGCAAAGATTAGCATGATCAGCAGTGCAGTGATAATGGAAGAGTAAACTCCATTTTAGAATTTCGGATACCAGGAGTTGAAGTGTCGAAACACTTCACCACTGAAGTGGTGAAATAACGAAGTGACGAAATCGTTGAAAAAATTGCAAAGCGGCGAAATTGCGAAGGTGGACGAAATCGTGAAGCAGTGAAATCGCAAAGTGGAAAAATTGCGAGAAGATTTGGGTTGTAGGATCTGGGGTATCTATGAAGCCTCAATAGCCATTAGATATGGTGAAGCTGCAAGGCGGATAAGTCCAAGAGTCATCCAACTCCCCAAAATTGTGAAGGAATCCTGGTCATCCATCGGGGATAGTCGTGGATCGTTGATCAAGAGAACGCGTGGCAGAAGATCATCATGTCACTGACTGGAAAGTCAAAGGAATGGGGTTCCCTAACTTCTCAAATTCGTGATATGCGAAATCGCGAAATAATATCAGCCATTAGATCGAGGCCAAATATGGACCATTGATCAGGAACAACGAAGGCTCATGGAGTTGCGAAGTCCCGATAAAATCTTGACCATTGATCCAAGAGGGTCGCGTGGCAAAAGATTAGAGCATGTCAAAGCTCCATCTTGGAGTTTCATGTATCGCGACTTGGAGTGACAAGAACCTCCATCTAAGGAACCATGAGATACAAATTCATGATAAGATCTGGACCATCAATTCACCAAGAATGTGGACCATCGATCTGAGCTCCATCTCGGAGTTTTTCCTATCATGACTTGGAGTGACAAGAACCTCCATCTAAGGAACAACAATATGGGAGATCGCGATAAGATCTGGACCGTTGGATCTACGGAGATTTCAACCTTCTATCAGACTCGATGAAGTTTATAAAATCGCAAAATATGAAGCACCTTTTTGGCATAGCCTGTGGTCACCACCGGTGGTCACGAGAAGGGAAGAAGTCAGTTCAAATAAGCTCCATTTCGAGGTTTTGGGGATCGTGACTTGAAGAGTCGAGATGCCTAATCTCCAGATTCACGAAATGCAAAATCGCAAAAGTGCTTTATGCATAAGTGCAAGGTCTCAGCCGGTGGTCACACCATCGAAGAGCTGAAGAGAAGAGTATGTGTAGACAAGCTTCCTTTCGGCGTTTCGGGGATCACGACTTGGAAAGTCGAGAAACTTCACAATGGAATTAACGAAAAGGAGAAATGTGAAATCGTGAAAAGAACATTATGAACAAGCACTTGGTCATAGCCATGGTCATATAAAGGAAGGAGCCAGTGCAGAAAAGCTCCATTTCAGAATTTTGGAACTCGTGACATGGAGACTCAAGATGTCTCATTGCAGAATCTCTGAATTGCAAAAGTGTGCAACGGGTAAATAACACAACAACTCATCAAAGTTAATCCAATGATGGAGGTGAACATGAGCACAATTAGAGGGATAATGTTGATCCTCACAGTGTAACTGCTAGAAACCATTGATGGTTTCTACCAGAGGATGCAAAGAGACTTCTATGTGATTTCTAGAGGAGCTGAAGAGTTACATGGAATCTGCTAGTGGAATGAAGATGATTCGTGGAGGAAATTGACAGCTGGATGAGGGTTGGAGCTCGACTGTAACAGAGAAGACGAAGAGTCTCAACTGCCAGAGAGAAAAAGGAATCTCGGCATAACACCTAGTGATGATAGACACATGGGTTGAACTTCCAGAGAAGATGAAGAGTCATGATGATGATCACTCAGAGCACTTTAGATGTGGAGCAGATTGGTGTGGTATGAGCATGCAGAAGAATGGCGAATATTTCATGCACAAGATGCACAGAAGCTATATATACACGGTACAAAGAAGAGATGCGGTTGTTGTTCGAGTTGCTGTGGTTGTTTTTGTTGAAGGTGATTCATGCGTGAAGGAGGAGGGAAGTACATCAGCTGAATTGAACAGAAGAGGAACTGTGCATTGAATGGAAATGGTGCACAGAGCATAAAAGGCAGAAGAACAGACAACACAAGTCAAGTGTGCAGGAAGGCGGTGAGGTAGATAGAGCAACGAAATGCAGTAGAACAGTGATGACACTGGTAAGCTGTTATTGAACACTATATCATTGTAATAGGTTTCAGTATTTCATAATTATAATCCAGGGTGGTAGGGAGGTGCTAGGGAGGACTGTTGTCCTCAGAGGTTCAAGTGGGTGCTTGAACACAAAGAGTTGTAGCTTCCTTCTAGTCAGTGCTAGAGAAACCACGGAGATGGTGCTTCCTTCTAGTTTGTGCTAGAGAAACCAGGGAGTTGGTGCTAGAGAAACCAGGGAGTTGGTTCTTCCTTCTAGTGGGTGCTAGAGAAAAACAGAGAGTTGGTGCTCTGAGCAATTTGCAGCTTGCAAAACAAAGGTTGTAGCCTCACAATGATTTGGTGCTCATATGCATGATAATGTAAAGAATGTAAATAATACTTATCATATAAAGAAGAAGAGGTTTACCCTGTATGGGTTTCCTTGGGAAATATATGTCTCTGTGTTTCTCATATATGTGACTGATGATGAATGTGCCATTGTTTATTTCCCTGCATTATTGTGATCATCATTGAGTGCCTTATAAATATTTTAAAAGAAGCATAATTGTTTAAGCTCGGTGACAACTGATTCACCCCCCCTCTCAGTTTTCCAACAATTGGTATCAGAGCCTTCCCCTTTTATCTAAGGGTAGATCCTAGAGTTTATACATGTCAAGACATGAAGGAAATTCAGCCAATAAGGCCCCTCTGTTCAATGGAACAAACTTTGCCTTCTGGAACGTTAGAATGAGAACCTACATAATGTCGTTAGGTGCAGATGTTTGGGATGTGGTAGATATTGGTTATGTAAAGCCAATTGTGCTAGCTAATAAGGATGACAAACTAGAATTTAGTGTAACAACCCTAGTTGAATAAATGTTTAAGGATTATTAAGTAAAAATTAATTAGGGGATTAATTGTCTTAACATGGTATTAATTAAACAAGATTGGTATAATGATACTAATTAAATAATTATTAATTAATTTATGCTTTCAATTTGATTAATTAATTAATTAATTAACTAGCTATTATATTCAATAACTTGGGTATTAAATTTAAAAGGGATAATAAGTTATATTGTTTAAATTAAAAAAAAAAAAAATTACGTACACGGAAAGGGATAAGATATTAATTAAAAGGGGTAAGATATTAATTATGAGGGGATAAGGTAATAATGGGTGGATAAGGGAGTAAATGCAAGAGGCAGTGAAGGAAGGATATGGAGGGGAAGGAGGTTTATGAAGGGGGATCATTCTACGGGATTATTTTTTTTGGGGTTTCTCTTGGATTGCAGAGAGGGGAGTTGAGTTTGGTAGTTGGATTGGATCAGTACAGGCACCGGTTTGCTGGAGGTTTTGGGCACGGGGGCCCAGGATATCCATATGATATCCTGGAGCTAGGTAGTTGTCCTAGCTGGCAAGGAGGATAGTAGGTTTGGGCAGTGTTGGTCAATGCATCAGGCAACAGGAAGGCAACAGCAAGGCAGCAAGGCGAATTAGCATCAGAACCAGGTAAATTGTTTGTGAATTGGCTAAGTTAATTTTATGTTGTAGTTAAATGTTAAATGTTAAATTATGCTGAAATTTATATGCTTATTTGAAGTTAATGAATTATTTACGCACTCAGAAATTCAAAATTCTATGTTAGAAATGTTATGCGTAATTGTAAGGATTTTTACTAGGCTTGTTGATATTTTTCTTACTGGCCACTACAATTGGTATCAGAGATTTTGTTTGAAATCTGGGCCTGAGGGCCAAAAATCCAAGCTCTAACTCCAGCTATGCCTAACCTGCAAACCAAACACAGAAATTTTAAAACAAATATAAAAAAATAAATGCAATACAAATTGAAAATGTAAAAACAAATTACCAAAGTAAAACATACAACCAGGGTTGTTACAATTACTTGACCCCAATTAGATTTTCTTTAAATTATATTCAATATCAAAGTAATTACAACTTGCTAAAATGAAGCGGAGCTCTGTAGTCATAAACCACCCATGTGCCTGACAGCCTGCAGTGAATTTTGGCCATGATTTCTATAATGCCTATTCAGCATGCAAAAGGTGTCTTAAATGCCACCCCTCTGGATCAGATACGCGTATAGGAGGGGTAAATTAATACACATTATGCATGTTAAATAGGTATAGTAGGGGTAAATTAATACACAGTCTGGATGTTGAATAGGTATTGTCATAGTAGCAGTGCAAATGTGAAACTAAATCCTCAAAAAAAGAATATGCAACTTTGATTTTCCTATTTAGGAAGGCATTACAAAAAGAACATATCAAGAGGAGTCTACAAAGCATACAGACACCTTTCAAAAATGTTAATGCCAGAGTGAGGGAGGATGATATGATATCAACCAGGGCCTAGACCCCAAAGCGAACTTCAAATTGTGAAAGCTTTTGGTATGTGTAGAACTGCATCAATCACCTGTTTGCCCATAGTGAATTTTAGCCCGGACTCCCATACCAGATAGATAGATTTAGGGTTATTCTTATCGATCTTGGGTATTATACATTTATTAGGAGTTTCCTATGCAATTTAAATTGTATTCACACTATTCCCTGGGCATAGTTACACTGTACTGGGGCATATAGTCTGTGTGTATATTTCTAGGATGGGAAGGGGGTTGCAATTGATCTGCTAACCTCTGGCCTATTTACAGTAATGTGAGTGGGGAAGCAGCTAGGCGCTTTGGAATTACATTAACAATAATAGATGGCATAGGTGAAACATTGGAATAAAGTATTGTACCTGTTGAGAGACATATACAGCGAAAAAGGACATCCACCACTAATGCTTGGCATAGCGCTTTCGTAGATCAGCAAATCTCTAGTCCTCCCTGGCTCCCCACTGCCATTCTTCCCTTCTGAAGTAACTGTGTGTGAGATGAATGCTCCATACACATGTTAGAAATATCACAACCCTCGATCTCCATATATTTGTATGAGAGTAGGGATGAGTGGCATAATAGTAAGACATCATCACAGGCAAAATAGTCCAGTACAAATCTATCAACCAAGTGCTCTTCTGCAGTAAGATGATGATCCAGAATATGATATCCACATTGAAAAAAAAATAATATATTTAGGAGAGAAATAGGATGAGAAAAACACCATTTCTGTATTTCCCAGGAGGATGAATTGCCCAGGTTTAGGAAGGCAATGTAGAAGATAATGGAAGGCCATGGCACAATAAAATCCACCGCAACATTTTTCACATTCCCCATTTTTCTCTTTACTTTCAGCTTCCCTATATACACAGTTTCACATGATGCACAAGTTGGAATCAAGAATCTCCACGTTCTTCATGAAAGCATTGAATCTGTACACAAGTTGGTGGACTGAATCATACCTCTTGCCATACCTGAGAACGAACTTTGCAAACTGTACAGACTTGGGATTGGTTCCCAAGATTTTAAAGAGATTGGACTCCAGGTCCTAGATCTTGTCAGTGACCATATCAATATACTCTATTTTTTCAAATGATCTGGCAGCAGATACAGCAATGGCTAGTGCTATCAAAGTGCTCATAACAATGGCGAGGATGTGAGCCATGGCGGGCGAGATTCTTAGAACCTCTGAACAGAGCAAAGGCAAGATCGGTGGTGAAGAAAGAATGATGCGAGGAAGGTCTCAGTGGATGAGAAGGAGGCGACAGAGGAAGGAAGCGTAGGGTTCGAAGAGATGGAAGGTGTAGGATTTTGTAAGAATAAGTGGGCACGTGGGCCTCATGCGAGGACCCACTGCCCGACTCTAGTTTTTTTTTTTTAATTCATTTATTGTTTTATTTTATTTTTCCTTATTTTATGTGTAACTTAGGTTAAATATTAAAATATTAATGTTTGATTTATATTAAATATTAAATATTAAAAAAAATTAATGCTTAATGTAGATTAAGCATTAAATATTAAAATATTAATGTTCAATTTAGGTTAAAAAAAAATTTAATTATATAATAACAATAGTATTTAAATCTAAATACATTTACCAGTGATAATTAATCAATCAATTAAATGAGAATAATTATGAAGATTAATTAATTGAAGTGGTTAATTGAATTAAGGATTAGCTAGGTGATTAGTAAGTAAATTAAAGAAAGCAAGTTTTATTTCGAATTAGGGATTTAAAATTAAATAAATTAATTTAAACTGATTGTATAAAAAAAAAAAAAAAATTAAAAGGAGGGGTGATATGGAGTCTATGGGTTTTGAACCCCTGACCACCACCCACTACCTAAGCCTTAAGGAACAACTAAACACCAATGCACCATGTATGTGCCTTGGAGAAAAAAAAATAAAAAAAATAATAATTAAATTAATAGGAAGGATTAAGTAAATTAGTGACTAATTAATTAATACTAATAATAATATTAATTTTTGGGAATAAATTGAAGTGTTGATTAAGGCGATTGAATCTTAGGATTAAGTTTAGTCTATATTATTAGTTTTTAATAAACTATCACAGTCGCAACGTGGCTGGCGGCTGGTTAACGTCCAAAGGTACATAGCGCTGGTGAACGCCGAAACGTGGCTGGCAGTTGTGGACAATTATTTAGATGCCACGGTTTAATCCTATTTAATCATTTAAACGTGGTAATTATATATCCTTACAACAATTTTTTTAATGTGATTAGGTAAATGTTAAAAAGTAAACATGTTAATCGATGCCTTGATAAATGCAAGAAAGTTATGAACAATAAATCTGACCCATTGATTTTGGAGGATGACTAAGAATATGCCATCATCTTCAATGGATAGCCATCAGATAAGGGTTTAAGGTTAAATAAGATTAAAAGATCAGTAATTGTGCCCATTGTCAATAGGTGTACACTTTTCGGCGTAAATTAATAAACATAAGGTCGGAAGTCACTTTAATCAAGTTGTAAGAAAAAATTTAAAAGGGATTAGACTAGGAAAAGTGGGAAGGAGGCGGCATATGCACTAGGAGAGTAAGCATAGGAAGTGGTGAGTATGGCGCAAGTCTAGCGTAGCTACAGGGCAAGGGAACCAATAAATTTTTTCATAGGGGCAAAGAAATCAAGCTTAGATGCTTAATCCTAACCCTAACCTAGCCAATCCCCTAATGGAGTAATGTCTGTTTATAGACAAGTAAAGAAAACTTACGCGTAACCCTATTTATAAGTTTAAGTAGCACCAATTTGAAATGTCCTTGAACTCACCCTGATAACTTTGGGGTGATGCAGGTTAAAGCATACAGGATGGTCAGGAATGGAAGGAGTCGAGGCAGGGGAGCATCGTCGTAAGCACCGCCAACACCGCCAGTGCCACCACCACCATCGCCTGAACTAGCCCTCATACTGCAATCGTTGGAAGTCATTAATGAGACTTTAAAGGGGAGACATCGACAGGGACTGAAGTGGAAACCCCACCGTCTGGAACGGGTAATCCAGAAGGATCAAGGGATTTAGGGGGAGGACCTCCACCTGAAGACATCACACGAGAATTGTAGAAGATCAAACTTCCATAGTTTGTGAGGGGTCGCGCCAGTGAACATGTGGAAGCATGGTTGGAAGGCATGACAAGGTGTTTTACCTTAAGGGATTATGCATCCAACTCAAAGGCAAAGATCGCCATTTTTTTAGTTAAGAGATAGCACCTTGAACTGGTGGGGCAACCTGGAAACACAACTGCACCTTACCCTAGACACAGTATCTTGGGAAATTTTCGAGGAGAGGTTCCGAAGGAAATATATACCAGCTTACTATGAGGCACAACAGGTAGGGGCATTTCATGCCTTAGTACAAGGAAACAAAACTGTAGAAGAATATGAGATCAGATTTATGGAATTGGTCAAATATGTTTCGTATATGGACAATGACCAACGACAGGCAGAGCGCTTCGTCTATGGATTAAACCCTAATATAAGAGCTATGGTGCGGATGTGGAAACCATCTTCAGTAGTGGAAGTGGTGGAAAATGCGCGTTATGCGCAAGAACACATGAACTTAACCAGGGGTACAAGACCAACATTTCCGCATCGTCCTGGATTTGTAGGGAAGGCCCTGAGGACATTTCCTAGGGGAGGGGGCTCAAGGCCACCGCCATATGGTAAAAGAGTCAAGGATAGTAGCTGCAGGGATTTCAATGGCAGCGAGTGCAACATCTTGTTCATCGCCAACGGTGTAGACAGGTCCACGACCATCTCAGAGAACAACTAGTAGGGGCAGGGGTTCCAGGGGAAGGAACTCATTTCAGAGACAGTCACATAAAAGTGCACATGTTCAATCTCGTGTTACCTGTTGGGGGTGCGGAGGACCCCATTACCAACGCGACTACCCAGAGTTACAATCAGGGTTCGTGCATAGAGAAGGAAAGGCACCGATGGGGAGAGAAAGTAGCAGCCACCAGATTTATGCAGCGGTTAATAACCACCAAGATGAACATCAATCCACGGTGGTGGAGTCATCAGGTACACTAAATCATATCAATGTAAATATTTTGTTTGATTCTGGTGCGAAAGATAATTTCATTTCACCATCTGCATTAGAAAAGAGTGGGTTGGCAGCCTATGAGCATGATGACTTTAAACAAGTCGAGATGGCTTCGGGGGAAAAACAGGCAGTAGGACCTAGTGTTGATAATTGTATAGTAGACCTAGGAGTGTGTACTACCAGGTTGAAGGTATACGTCACTGCTCTCGAGGCATATGACCTAATCATTGGAATGGATTGGTTAGCAACTCATCAAGCTTTAGTAGATTGTTTCGCAAAGAGCGTGCTTTGTGTCGATGATGAAGGAAGACTAGTAGAGATCCAAGGTGTACAGAGAAAACTATTGTTACGCTTTATATCAACTATGAAGGTTAAGCGATGCTTGAGGAAAGGGTGTCTAATTTATGTAGTGGAATCAGTGAATGAAAGGAAGGGACCCTCATTGGATCAGTACCCAATATTGTCAGAATTTCAGGATATTTTTCTGAACGAGTTACCAGGGTTACATACTGAGAGGGAGCTTGATTTTACTATTGAGCTAAAACCTGGTGCATAACCAATCTCCAAGACACTGTATCGGATGACAGCACCAGAACTTTGTGAATTGCAAATGCAGTTGAAAGAGTTACTGGACTTAGGGCTAATAAGGCCCAGTGTTTCACCCTGGGGCGCACTGGTAATTTTTGTAAAGAAGAAGGATGGATCCTTACGACTGTGTATAGACTACAGGGACTTGAACCGTGCTATAGTGAAAAATAGGTACCCGATGCCACGAATAGATGACCTCTTCGATCAAATGAAAGGAGCAGTGGTATTCTCAAAGATCGATTTGCGATCAGGGTATCATCAGTTAAGGATTAAGGAAGGTGATATCCCAAAAATTGCCTTTCGAACTTGGTTTGGACATTAGGAGTTTGTTGTAGTACCTTTCGGATTGACCAATGTGCTATAATTATTCATGAGCCTCATGAACAATGTATTCTGGAAGTACTTAGACCGTTTTGTACAAGTCTTTTTAGATGACATCCTCATCTATTCCAAGAATGAAAGAGAACATGAAAAACACTTGCGAATAGTGTTGTCCTGCCTTAGAGAGAACAAATTGTATGGGAATATGTTGAAGTGTTCCTTCTTCTAGAGAGAGATCCACTATTTAGGTCATATCATTTCCGGCGAAGGAATCTCTGTGGACCCAGAAAAGGTAAAGGCCATTATGGAATGGCCAGTGCCAAAAAATTCCCATGAGGTGAGGAGCTTCATGGGGCTAGCGGGTTATTACCGGAGATTTGTGGAAGGATTCTCAAAAATAGCGAAACCCATCACCACTTTGCAATGCAAGAGGGTCAGGTATGAATGGACAGAAGAATGTGATAGTGCATTCATTGAGCTTAAGAGGTTACTAACTAGTGCGCCAATTCTACGAGTGTCGGATATGGAAAAGGACTTCACAGTCTGCACGGATGCCTCGAAGCAAGGGTTGGGGGCCGTGATAATGCAAGATGGAGGAGTGATAGCCTATGTGTCGAGGAATTTGAAGAAACACAAAGAGTTATACGTGACTCATGATTTAGAGTTGGAAGCTGTAATGCTAGCTCTGAAACTTTGGAGGCACTATCTTGTGGGCCGAAACTTTGAGCTCAAAATGGACCATCAATGTTTAAAACATCTCTTCACTCAAAGAGATCTGAATTCTAGGAAAAGGGGATGGAGTGAGTTTATGAGTGAGTACGATTTTGGTATTTCATACATCAAGGGAAAGGAAAATGTGTTCATAGATGCCTTGAGTAGGAGACCACGTATCTTCTCCTTGGTAACCTTAAAGGTCAATCTGAGGGAACATGTGTTGAAACAACTCCCAGGAGACAGTTGGTATTTAAAGGTTACTTCAAACCTCCAGAGCAGGAGGCAGTTAGATCCAAAGTATGAAGGATATAGTCTGGAAACAGAAGGACTGTTAAGATATCGAGGAAGGATGTACATCCCTGAGAATGGGGATATTCGAAGCATCATACTGAAGGAATCCCATAGAGAACTTTATTGTGTGCATCCGAGTGTGAAGAAGATGTACATAGATATGAGGAAGCTCTTCTTTTGGGTAGGCATGAAGCGCGATGTAGTCCATTTCGTCGCCAAATGCCTAGAGTGTCAACAAGTGAAATCCGACCACCATCACTCGACGGGCCTCCTACAACCACATGATGTTCCTATGTCCAAATGGGAAGTCATCTCTATGAATTTTGTTGTGGGGTTGCCGCTCACATCTCATAGACACAATGCCATTCTTGTGGATAAGTTAACCAAGAGTGATCATTTCATTCCAGTTAGAGACACTTACGATGTCACTGATGTGGCATGTGTGTTTGTAAGCGAGGTTATCCGTTTGCACGAGATACCTAAGAAGATCATTTCAGATAGGAACACCAGATTCACTTCTAGGTTTTGGACCAGTTTACAGTCAGCGTTGGGGACTCAATTGAACTTAAGCACAACTTATCATCCTGAAACAGATGGGAAAACTGAGAGAGTAAATCAAGTCATGGAAGACATTCTTAGGATGTATGTAATGGATAATCAAACCCAGTGGGAGAATTACCTACCTTTAGTAGAGTTTGCCTACAATAACAGTTATCATAGTTCCATTGGAATGACACCCTATGAAGCTTTGTATGGGAGGCCATGCAGAACGCAATTTAGTTGGGATAGACTAGATGACTGAGTAACAGTTGGGCTAGAATTGATTCAAGAAATGGAGGAACAGGTGATTCAGATTAGGCAGAGACTAAAGGAAGCACATGATAGGTAGAAAAGCTATGCAGATGCACACATGACCGGCCGAAGTTATGAAGTGGGAGACCAGGTTTTCGTTTGTATCAGGCCTAATAAGAGTACCATACGGTTCGGGAAGGGGACAAAGTTGTCACCTCAATTTATAGGACCATTCAGGATCCAAGAGAAAATTGGACCCATTGCATATCATCTCGTACTGCCACCCCACTTGCATAAAACTCATAATGTATTTCATGTATCTTTTTTATGTCATTATGTTGCTGATGAGTCACATAAACTAAATTGGAAGGAATTGTAGGTATCGGACGTGGGAACCCTCACGGTAGAACCGTTACGCATATTGGACCGTAGATTCCGACAACTCAGAAACCGTCTGGTAGACCAAGTTAAGGTCTAGTGGGACAAGTATAGTCTAGGATCTGCTACTTGGGAAGATGTTGAGACATTCCGACGAGACTATCCCTCACTATTTTGACCACCTCGAGAACATGTTTATTGAAGGTGGGGTGTATGTAACACCACCTTTTGACTTAGACAACTAGGATTACATGAGGCCTATATACTTTATTTTCTAGTCACAATGAAACTATTAATTGATACACCTAAACTTTAAATGTATGAACTTTTACGAATGTTTAAATGTTATTGATGATGATGTATGTAATGCGATCTATTTAGTGAATGTAAATTTTACGAATGCTTAAATGTTATTGATGATGATGTATATGATGCGCCATATTGTGAGAATGTGAATTTAATGAATGTTTAAATGCTATTAGGATGATGTTGGATATGATGAAATCTATTTTGGGTAAATGATAATCTCATGAATAGATGTCGAAATTGAATTACGGGATATTATGAGATCTATTTCTAATTAGAAAACTTTGATGTTAATTTATCGGTACAGGGATACCAAATTGAAATGATGCTAGTATGCAATTACATGATGATAATGCATAGAAATGTATGAGTTTGTGTTACAGACTAATCTACAGGTTAAGGGTCATGAAATAGCCAAGGGATAATGATGAGGAAAGTGGATATCAGGACCACTAACCAAGAAACATTATGGTATGAATATTGTATGTGAAATTTATATTGGTTTGGATGCATTGCTATGATATGTGGACCAGCGCATGATTTCAGGTGATGACACTGCCCAAAATTGAATAAACAATGACAAAACCTCCAGCAACATGGTGCCACTATGTATTCCATTGTAGGGTGTGGACCCTAGTCCTATTAGGAGGGGTGGAGGCATTTCCCACTGTGTATCCTCCATTGTAGGGTGTGGACCCTAGTCCTGTTAGGAGGGGTGGAGGCATTTCCCACCATGTATCCTCTGAAACTTGAAGTCATGGGAGGACGGTGTTAGTTCACGCTCCCCAAGGCATGTGATGATGACTGTCAGATGTCTTCTAGGGAAGCTTGGTCGAGATAGCGAAACTTCCACTTACGGGTTCTATTTGGAGTTAGGTCAATATAGTTGACGCTCCAAGATAGTCTAGCAGAAGAAGGATAAGAATGGAGATGGAAGTAGGTTAGGGAGGAAGGATGAGTAGTAATAGTTGAGAAGGTATGGAGATCTGTCTGATGGTGGAATTTAATGTTTTCCCTTCAAAAAAAAAAAAGAGAAATGAGTATATATGAATATTCATAATTTTGTAACTAAACCACAGTTGTCTAAATAAAATTGTTGAAACAGATAATTGTAATTAAGGAATTTATCAAACAATTGACTGGTTGTTGTCTTTTATAAAAGAATAGTCTTGCTGACTGGATTGGATGCATACATAAATTACTAAAGGATGATAGTTTTGATTATTAGTACATGCACGAGACTTGTATGTACTAGCTACACATGCATTTCTTGTACATATACACTAGTATGTACGAGTTTTATTGACTTACTTACTGATAATGTTGGTTAATTGTTATGAATGTGTGAACCATGTTTCTTTTCCTTGTACCATAAGACACCTTAACTTCAGGACGAAGTTTCCTGAAGGGTGGGTGTATGTAACAACCCTAGTTGAATAAATGTTTAAGGATTATTAAGTAAAAAT
>ML812455.1:23792-35231 GCA_009831015.1 Picea engelmannii
ACAAGCTAGGGCTTAAACTTGCATGCAGATCATGACCCTTAAGAAATTACTTTTAACCTTCTACCCCAAACCTAAAACCCTTTTTCACATGCAAACATGGAAAGAACTGACTAACCTTTTTATCGACGTTTGGTGTAGATCCTTCGTTGCGCTTTATCTCCTTGCTTCCGCTGCTCCTTCCAAAGATGATCCTGCAATCAAGACAAAAAACACTACGCATGCATGCTATTGTTCTACTAGAGGGTTAGAGATTAAGCATAAATCAAATAACATATATAAGACTTGTACATTGGGACGGGAAAAGTATTCTTTATTAATCTCAAGATGAATCAACTTACAATAATCATAGAGATCGGCCACCGTTCCTTGATCCTGATCCTGGGCTCCTCCTCTTCTTTTTCCTCCAACTGCTTTGCTTGAATTCTCCTAAAGCTTGAGGAAAGGCTAAAGGGTTGGGACAAAACGGATTCGGCAATTGGGCAGAGTTTCTTTGCTATGATTTTCCTCCTTTGAATAGTACCCCTACCCCCTCTTTTATAGGCTAGAAGGAGCTAGGGTTTTGGACGAACTCTCGGCCATGCATGGCTGGGAGTTCCAGTTAACTGACCCAAAGCTTTTCGTTCCGTCGGCAACTTTCCTGTTTTTGTGCTTGGTTAGGTAAACGAGGGCTGTAGTGGGCCAACCAGCGTTCCAACGCGTGCAGTATAAGGCCTGCCAGCGTTCCAACGCACCCAGTAATGGGTTAGGGCACGAGTTACTTGATTTAACGAGGTTTTTCAAGAGTTTGTTAAGCATGGCCTTGGCAAGAAAGGGATATAAGTTGGCCTGATGCCAGGTAAGCATGTGTGGTGCAATTTAGGGTTATAACATTTACTCAAGAAGGAGTGTACCTCAGACCAAAGGAAATGACTAATACATACCACCCAATCTACTTGAATATAGAAAAAGAAGTTTAGAGTCCCAAAGAATAAAATAAGGAAAATGTAAACAATGTGGAGAGAAATGGGACCCAAGACATAGGTGCCAGATCAAAGATAACTCAAACAAATTGTACACTTGTGAAGTATATAAATATGATGAATCAAACTTAGGAGAATCAATAAATGAAGAAATGGCAAATTTCCAAAATGACACGTCATAACTCATAGAAGAAAACACACCAAGAATATCACTTGCATCCATCACATGCATTACGCAACCACAAACTCTCAAATTAAAAGGACATATAAAAAATGATAATGTCACCGTACTAATCGAAACTTGAAGTACCCACAATTTCCTTGATATCAATATTGCAAGGAAACTCAAATTATTTGTATATCCAATTCCATATATAAAAGTAATGGTTGCAAACGGAAAAAAAAAATGGAAATTCCAGAAAATGCCATAAGGTGAAACTCCAAATCCAAGATTTCAATTGGAATCAGAACTCTACACCGTCCCTCTGGGTGAATTATATGTGGTTTTAGGAGTCCAATGGTTACAAACCTTGGGCGCATACTCAGTCAATCACCAAGAACATTTCATCCAATTCAAGTGGAAAGGGAAAAGTTTTAAATTAGATGGTTTTCAACCTCCACAAAGATAGGTTGTGTCGTCACAACAAATGGAAAAAATTATCCGAAAAGGAGCAACCACATACTTCATCCAATGCCACAACATAGAAATAAAAGAATCAGAACATGATGACTCTAGAACATCAGACATCAAATATCTAATTCAAAAACATAAGAAGGTATTTCAAGACCTTCCCATGGAGTTACCGCCTCAAAGAAGAATTGAACATATAATTGAAGTTAAACCAGGATCAAGCCCAGTCAAGGTTAGACTATACAGATACCCCCATCACCACAAAACATAGATATAAAGATTAGTCCAAGACCTATTAAAATGTGGTGTCATCGTGAAAAGAAGAAGTCCATATGAAACTCCAGCAGTGTTAGTTCAAAAGAAATATGGATCTTTCAGATTATGCATAGATTACCAAGGGCTAAACAAAATAACAATTAAAAATAAATTTCCCATTCCGTTTATTGATGAAATGTTGGGTGAACTTCACAGAGAAAGATGTTTTTCAAAACTTGATTTAATATCTAGGTACTATCATATTAGAGTCAGACTATAATATGTAGCCAAGACTTCCTTCCAGATAGACAAAGGACACTACGAATTCAAGGCGATGCCTTTTGGGCTAACTAATGCTCTCACCACTTTCCAAGCGACAATGAATGGATCATTTCACCCATACTTACAGAAACATGTCTTAGTATTCTTCGATGATATCTTAGTGTACAATAAAACATGGGAGGAGCATATGAAATATTTGGGACAAGTGTTATCTCTTCTGGAGGAAAATCAATTCTACGCCAAAATGTCAAAATGTACATTTGGCAAGGAGAAAGTAGAGTACCTTGGTCACATCATATCCAAAAAGGGAGTCAAGGTAGACCCCAAGAAAATCAAGGCAATCAAAGAATGGACTAAACCCAAAAACATATTCAAGTTAAGAGGATTTCTAGGATTGGCATGATACTATCAAAGATTCGTCAAGAATTATGATCATTTAACCGCCCCTCTAACAAATCTCCTTAAGAAAAACTCCTTCCAATGGAATGTAGAAGCACACAAATGTTTTGAAAACTTAAGAAACATTATTTCCACAACCCCGATATTAGAAACACATGACTTCTCCAAACCTTTCAACATCGAGTGTGATGCATCGGGTTTTGGAATTGGAGCAATATTGATGCAAGATGGGCACCCAATAGCTTTTGAGAGTGGGAAATTAAATCAAACATAATTCTTACAATCCACTTACAACAAGGAAATGATTTCCATCATGCATGCATTAACAAAATGGCTCCAATATCTATTGGGAAGTAAGTTCTTGATACACATAGATCATAACAGTCTCTAGTACTTGTTACAACAAAAAACATTGTCAACCGAACAACAAAAGTGGATAGAGAAAATTTCCATATTTGATATGAAAATTCTACATAAAAGAGGAAAATATGACATCGCAGCTGATGCCTATTGATGCTTGAATCCATCAATACCAAAATGACAACATCATGAGGATGTGAATCCTCCTTTATTTTAATAGAGGTGGTACTCCTCTGTCTGAGATTTACAAAATGTGGGACTTTTAAAGAAGTCTGTCAAAATAAAATAGATATAACAGAAAATGGAAAATATTTTTATTTTTCTTTTAAAAGAGAGTTCCTGAGAATGGACCAGGAAACACACACACATCCATACATTTAAATAAAATAAACATAATACCTCACATCCATCATAGTAGGGCTAAAGATTTTTTATCACATAAAAAAAACTAAAAGAAAATGATCTGCATGCATAAGAGAACTTTGACAGAGTAATACATGGGCAACTCAAAAGGAGATAACGATAGATCAACCTCAAATACTTTATATTCAGAAAAAAATGGGTTACAAAGTACAGTCGAGATTGTTCCCAAAATAACTCTCTTGGAATTTCTAAAAAATATATATAGTTCAATACATATTCTCTGAAATTAAAATACGTTTGTCATAATGAATGGGATTGGGGCTCCCGTGGACCATAAAGAAAATATGTATAAGAATGAAGTTCGTAGAAAGAAGAAAGTGGGTGACAGAAGGAAACAAGACTATGATGGTA
This sequence comes from Picea engelmannii, assembly GCA_009831015.1. Classification (NCBI taxonomy): domain Eukaryota; kingdom Viridiplantae; phylum Streptophyta; class Pinopsida; order Pinales; family Pinaceae; genus Picea; species Picea engelmannii. Next base: position 27,453 of record ML812455.1, read on the forward strand.
TCTCATGGTTTTTCACTTGCTCGTTGATGTCCTTTTATGGCTTTCCTCGGTGGTTACAAGAACCGTCTCAACCGTCCTTTTCCCTTTATTGGTGAGATTATTGACAACATTTTTTAACCACTCCTCGATGTAGCTCCTCATTGGTGCTACGTTGATTTCATGTCATATTTTTATATTGAAGATTTCACCTTCCAAGTCCCTTAGATCAATAGAAATTTTCTGTAATGCTTCCTCAATATCTTGATTTTTGATCGAATAATCAACTAGCCAGTTTTCCACATCATCCTCACCATATTCAAGAATTCCATAGAATTTTTCAAATGACAACCCTTTAAAGATCTCAACTTGTTCATCGAATGCTTTCTTGGTTAAGAATAACGAGTTGCATATCAATTTCGGGTCTTGGACCTCATTGGTGTTGCCAGCTAGATCTATCTCAGCTAGCTTCTTGAATAATTCCTCTCTTCTAGTAATGGCCTGGCTATATGCTTGAATAATACCATTCAAGTTTTTTGCCTTTTTCCTTCTTGCATGCATTCAATTGTTTTATTCGGTTCAGAGAAGGGAGATTCTCCTCTCTTATTCTCAATTATATCATATTAGTAACTTTAACACCAAAAGGTACAACCGCATCAAGGTAGAAACCTTCATCATTTTTTAAATTTGCTTGCAGATATTCATGAAAAGTGTTTTCTCTCATTCCAAAAGAGACCATGCTCTTTGACATCTCCCAAGCCTATGTTATTAATTCCATTCTTTTCTTGATATTATTTTCCACATAGCCTCATGTTGATGTGAGAAGGCTTGCCGATCAATTTAACTTTGTCATAGGTGTGGTAGGTCCAATCATTTCTAAAGTACTATCAAGTACTGGAAGGGAAATTAAAGCTTCCTCCAATTCTTTGATTCTCTCCTTTAACCTGACATTCTCTGCTTCAAGGCCTTCAATAGAGTTTTCTATAGCATCTCCAGTTGCTAGGTGTATATGGGAAATTTTGGAAGGTTGCATGTTCTGTAGGTTAATCACTGAACACAATTTCTCCTTCTTATTCTTTACATCTCTTTTCTCAATAATCAAATTTTTGGATTCGCTATCAAAAACAACGCTCTGAGATGCAAAAGACTCTTCTTCATTGAATGTATTGGTCTCAATTATTTCCATCTGAGGGTTCTGGTGAGCCATGTTCTCTAGTTTGTAGAAGTTGGGGAACACTTTCTCAATGTCAATTTCGAGCTCCATATCCTCGAGGGAGAGGTCGTGGATATCACTTTCTCCTCAAGGTCCCTCCTCTTCTTGCACAATGTTTTTTCAATTTTTCCAAAAGGATGGTTCTTATCTCCTCCTATGCCTGAATAATTGTGGGTGACTTTCTTACTTGTGTAGGTCGTTGGAGCACTGCTCCGAGATGTTTTACTCTTTGGCATGACAGTCGGGGATTGGGAACTTTTCTCACCCGAACCTTTTCCTCTCTTTATTTATGACTCATTAGTGTTGAGTATTGTCTCCATGTCGTCGGTATCACGAGCAAGAGTGATTGAGGCATTGTCTCCACCTTCATTCAGAATAGTGTTAATGAAAGAATTGATGAAACCAACAACCAATAGATGTTCTACAAAAATACCACTAGGGTCGAACCCTTTTACTTTTTCAACATATTTTAAATTGAGGATGTGGAAGTGGCATGAGAATTCATCAATCTTGTTCATATTTATGAATATGAAATCCCCGAATTTCCGAGGCAGAGGTATACATTTCTTTTTTCTCTTTTCATGGAAAAAATACAACCAATAGTTGTACTGCCTTTTGCTATCTCAACAAAAAACATTTTGTCAGTCTATATGTGGCACAGAAGGAAGGAATGATTTTATTTGGATCCAAACATCCTTATAACATTATAATTTTCCATTTTTTCTAGTTTCCCCTTCCTATCTAGGAACTTACTCCCCTGGTCAGACATTCGAGGAGCATTTTTTCCAAACAACAATTCTTTAAAAACTGAGACAAAATCATTAAAAACTTCATAAAAATGTTGGGATTCCTTGTGCCTCCACAATGTTTGATACCAGAATGTTACTGGGTCTAATTCACAGTTTACCTTCTTGCAGACACATAATCTCGAGAACTGACAGCAATGTGCTATCGCAAAAACCAAATAAGACGACATAAATAATTTTTTCTCCTTCTTGTATTGCACCAATTAGGAACATATTTCAATGAAAATCAACTTACCCCAATCGAGGATGGTCTGTTCCTTGACCGTAAAATAAAGAATGTAAAGAATCATCCGGGAGATACTGGTTGTGGTTTCCTGTCCTGTTATCCTTGTAAAAAGCCATGCAATTTCTCGGAAGGGATTTTTAAATGAGCCAACCTGCAATCTTGTGACGTCCTCGAGGACAAATACTGGATTATCTAGGAATTAAATTAAGAGGTCAAGTCCATTTTCATGATTTTTTAAGAACTCCTTGAAATCTTCACCTTTGAAGGTGAACATTGGCTCGGGAAGCCTCAACATCTTACGGAAAATCTGAGGTGACAGAAAGATAGGGGAATGGTCCCGCAACTTGAGGTTCTGTTGGCTTGGAATGTATCTCTCAACGCACTAGGTGACCAAATCCTTACAATCAGAAACTTTTGGGACACACCCTGCATGTGCAATTCTAGACATCCAGATTATTTCCTTCTAGGAAGAAGGGGATGAATAATAGGAATATGCCCTAGACCACTTAAAAATATGATCCTCACGCCCGAAAATATTCAGTGTATCTCCATAGAACTGTTGTCGAGTTGCTGCCATAAGTCAACTAGAACATTCCCTTTCTCGAAATTATGTTAGGAATGAGCGTTGGAGGGAGATGATATAATCCTTCGTAAATCTTGTTTTGATGTGCTTTAATAAGAGGTCTCCTCGAGCCTTTGTCTTATTAATGACCATCCCTTCGAACCTATATGCTAAGTTATTAGCATTAAAATCATAGTAAATGTGCATTGGGAAAGGCGTGAGGGTGGCAGGGATAGATGGGGGCAATATGTGACTTGAGATTTTTGTGAACCCAGGAACCTGTGAACCTAAGATCTCGCGATGGTATGAGGCGCAAAATTGGCTAAGTTTGGAACAACATGGCGATCAGATGGATTCATGTAGGAGGAATGACACTTAGGAAGTTTAGGGAGTCTAGGGATATAAATATAGATCACATAACTCTTTGGTGCAATGTGTCTATCACGGAATACGAGAACATAAAAGCTCGATCTCGTCAACCCGGGGTTGTAGAATCGGCTAAGTATGGAACAACACGGCGGTCAGTCGGACTCGTGATGTGAAGTTGTAGGTGGAGGTGATAAATTGTAGTTCAGTGAACCCAAGAACCCACGGTCTAAAATGTGAATAAGTTGTAGAACTAGAAAGGGATAGTAAGAGGGAAAAAAGAAAAGGGAAAAATGGGTAAGTGTAGAAGGGGGAAAAGAAAGGGAGAAATGAATCGAGAGAATAGAAAAGGTGAGGGAATTTTTCGAAAGCAGGAAATGAACTCAACAACAGGCTCCAACTGTGGGATGATGACCCCCCGTAGGTTGTCAATAATCCATAATCTCTCGTGACCAGGTGCTTCTGCCCATTGGGTTATGGAGTCAAATTAAGAATATACAAACTAGAAATAAAATTTTGTACAATGAGAATGAAAAGTGCTAGGAGAAGAAACCTTTCAGATGTTTCTTGTTGACATGAAGCATTAACCTTTTTAATTTCATGTCTTAGAGCATATATGAGTTGAATCCCAATATATTTTCAACGACATAGGGTCTGATTCAGAGTGCTTTGAACTTTGTGTGCATGGATGGATTTTCCTTGGCTTTGTTCCAAATTAGTACCAGTTCTCCCTTCTAAAAGTTCTTCGTAGTTGTACTTTGATCAAAATAGTTTTTGACGATCTGTTGCCTCTGAGAAGTTTGGTTCGGGGATTTGCTTCATTCCTCCTCCAACTTTAGCAATTGATTGATCCTTTTCTAAGTAGGCGGAGTGTCTTTCGTATCTTCAGTATTAACCACAGAGACCAATGCATTAAGCTCAAGGTTAATTGGAATTTTTTCCTCTTTCCCATAGACCAATAGATAGGGAGTCATCCCGGTACTATATTTCATGGTTGCCCTGCTTTCCCATAATGCTTTTGTCATCTTCAGGTGCCAAATTCTCTGGTTTCCATCAACAATTTTCTTCAATATCTACACAAGTGTTTTGTTCGTGGATTTAGAAAGGCCACTTCATTGTGGATAATAATTCGAAGACTGACCCATAATGATCCCATATTGTCCGCAAAACTCCATGAATTTTGACCCAATGAAGATTGAACCATTGTCGGTGATAAATTTATCAGGGACACCAAACCTTGACAAAATGTTGTCTTTGAGGAATCCAATCAATTCTTCAGTGTCGACCTTCTTCAGCGCCACCTCTTTTGGCTATTTTTTGAAATAATCGATAGTTTTTAGAATGTACATGTGATCTTTGCTAGATTTCGGATTAATCGGCCCAATGACATCAAGTCCCCATAGGGAAAATGGTTGTTCCACCACAATCGGTTGCAGAGGCATCACAACTTTCTTCATTTTTCCTGAAAACTGCTGGCATGAAAAACATCTCCTTATTGCGGTGTACAAGTCCCTGAAGATTGACGGCCAGTAGAATTCCTCTCTAATTATTTTTTGAGCAATTGCAGTGGGTGCAAAGTGTCCACTGCATATTCCCTCATGGAATTCTTTGATCAATGTTGGAGCTTGATTCTCATCGATGTATCTCAACAATATACCATCGAAATTTCTTCTGAAAAGTATATCAACAATCAATACATCTTGGTTCACCTTCATCTTGAGTGTCCTTCGCTCCTTGGAAATCATTGTAACAAGGAATTACTTGGATCTTAAATAAAATATGATACCTCCATACCATTTTGAATTAGTTAATGGTTCCTCGACTGAGATTGAAATCATTCCATCAACTGAATCCCCATTCTCCATAAGCTTAAACAATCCTTGTCCTTTTAATGCCTTCAACGGTTTGATCTCGATATCATACTCTTCAAAATTTTCTAACCAATTAGCCCATTTTCCTTCCCCCAACTATTGATTTAGGAGCATCTTGATGGGGGACAAGGGGATGTAGGAAATAACATGAGAGTTTAGTATATAAGTTCGAAAGTGTGTCACAAAATTTACGAGAGACAAATCCTGTTTCTCGAGTTCTGAATACCTCAAATCATAGTCGTGTAAATTTTTTCTCATAAAACTTATGGGGAGATCTTCTTCGTTGCTATTTTTACGAGTGAGGACGGACATGACAATTGCCTATGTAGCAAATGAATAGATAATGAATTATTTTTGAAAATCTGGACTAATGAGGATGAGAGCGGTGGTGATGGCCCCATTGATCTTGTTGAATGCTTCTTGAGTATTTTTTGTCCACTCAAACCTATTCTATTTTTTCAACAATAAATTGATGGGTTTTACGATGCTTTCATAATCAAGAACAAATCTTCGAACAAAATTAATTTTCCCGAAGAATGACTAGACTCCCTTCTTTGATGTTGGGGGGCTGAGCTCATTAATCGCTTTAACTCTTTCCGGGTCAATGTAAATCCCTTCCTTCCATACAATGTGGCCCAAAAACCTTCCTTGAGTCACAAAAAACAATCATTTCTTTAGGTTGAGAGAGACGTTGTATGCTCTACATCTTTGAAAGACTTTTCTTAAATGATGGATGTAATCCTCCCTTTTTCTTGAATGCACTATCAAGTCATCTTGGTAGTCTTCCATGAAATTTCCTATCAGTCCACTAAATGCATGGTCCATGGCTCTTTGGAACGTAGCTCCAACATTCTTCAAGCCAAAGAGAATTATAGTGTAAGCATATGTTTCCCATGGTGTGATAAATGTTGTTTTTTCTCTATCTTCCTCAGCCACTAAAACTTGATTATATCCAAAGAAACCATCCAACATAGAAATCCATGCCGATATCGTAACTTGCTCCAACTGAAACTCCATGTTGGGCAACATAAAATTATATTTTATGCTTTCTTTGTAAATATCTCTCAAGTCGACGCACATTTGGATTTCCCCGGTCTTCTTCCTGAAAATCACTGGATTTGAAATCCAGTCTGAATGTCTGATGGGATAGATTGTCCCTGCTTTCTTTAACTTTTCCAACTCAATTTTTACCAGAGGCTTCATCTTGCGATTCATCATTCTTATTTTTTGTTTCACCAGTTTGGCTTCTTCCCTCAAAGGAATGACATGTTGGAATATCATTTTGCAATAATCCTTTAAGTCATCATATGTCCAAGAAAATGCATCAATATATTCCTTGAATAAGGTGACATATTGATCAACTTCTTTGATGGTGCAATCGACTCCCAAATTGACATATTTTGGGGACTGGTTTGTTAGAATATTGACTTTTCTTGTCTCTTGTGCCTTTCAAACTGAAACTTCTTCAAAAATATTCTTGGCATGATCATCTTTGGTGAACAAAGATTCAACTTGTATGCAGTATTTGGGGATGAAAATCGCTTTATCATATTCTTCTTCATCATCGTTTAACAAAAAATTCTCCAATTGTTCATCATTGTCAAACACTTTCAAATACTCAATATTATAGGGCATAGATGGCCTAAAGGCCCTTTCCACTTGGAAATATGTTTTTCTCAAGATATCATATGGATTTTATAATGAAGATTCCAAATATAACGAATCGGCCTTATGGTTCTTATCCCTTGGGATGAAAGCAATATTGAAAGAACCGAAAGATTCCATCAATTCATTAACTCTTTTGAAATACAGTTTAAGTCTTTCCTTTTTTATTTTGTATTTCTGGGTAACCTGGTTGATGACCAAGTCTGAATCTCCAGTCACGATGAGATGTTCTATTTTCACTCCTTGTGCGAGGATCATCCCCTGGATTAAATCTTCGTATTGAACCTCGCTATTCGTGCATGGAAACTCTAGTCTTACAATGTGAGGATGCGTCATCTTATCTAGGCATATGAGAACAATCCCAACTCTGCTCCCTAATTTAGAGCATGCTCCATCAAATGACATTCTCCAGTAGCCTTCAAATACACATTATGGGACTTTAGAGTCTTGAACTCGTTCTAGGTTTTCGTTCTGCTCTATGTCCAAGATAACATAGTTTTCGATCCCGATGTCTACGTAGTCTTCCATTAATTCATTATCCTTCTTCTTGAAGGAGAAAGGTTTTTTGGGCTCTTAGGGTACTTTAATCATTTCTCCCTCCTTTCCTGGTGGCATCATACAACTACCGTCATTCATTATATATCCACCGATAATGGAGCTCCAATCTCTTCCAAGCATAACCCCATATGTTGGGGGTAGGTCTACCACAATAATATTAAAAACCGTGATGATATGGGAAGCTACTATAATCCATGCATAAAAATCCTTGATTTCACTGTATGTCGACACTTTTCTCAAATCGATTGCATATATGCTCTCGCCGATTTCATAATATTTAGTGTAGCTCATGCCCAATTCTTCCATGACCATGAGTGGCATTATATTATTTGTCGCACCATTATAAAATAAACAGTTATGTAATGCAACATCATGATTTTCAATTGAGATGTAGAAGGGTGGAATTTTACCTCTTAGTTTAGCAGTCGATAGGTTCTGGTTCTGTTTTGGAGTGGTAACAACAACTTTCATTCTTTCCGATGGATCATCCAACAACTTCAAGAGATTTTTCCTCTGCTGAGAAATATTCACCACTT
>ML812455.1:50517-69973 GCA_009831015.1 Picea engelmannii
GTTTGAGACACCCCTGTACACATAGTAATCCAACAAACACCTAAAACAAACAAAGAGGAGATAGTTTCTTTTAGTGTGACCTCGTTATTAACACCTATGTTAGAGGTGCTTCCCAACATGTTCTCCTTGCTACTATTGGATTTTTACACTCATTAATCAATTCCTAGTTTGGTTATGTGGCCTTCAAGAATCAACTCTCCAACGCTACACCAAGGCCCTGGAACTTAGACTTAAATGTGTTTTCTATAAATAAAACATCTAGTTCCTTTTAGATTAACATTGATTTTAGGTATACCTCGGATGGGGCACCACATAGCACACAATGGCCACGTATCATAGGCTCAAGACTGACCATAAATATGGCAGACTGGCTCCCATCCCCTCTCCATTAAATATGGGAGCTCACCATTATTGCCTGTCAAGAGTCGAAGGATGGCTCCCTCACGCGAGCAGATCGATGACAATGGAATTCAATGGATGGGAGGGGTTAGTGGGAGAATTCATGTCGCTCCTCTACTCTCTTATCCAACATTGCACCAAATTACACCATTTCACCTTCACCCTGCACCAGGCAAGCAACTTTGTGCTCTAGTGCAACCACCACAAGACCTCTTGCATGCTAGATATACAGATCATTTCCTCGATTGCAAGGGAGAGAGGCAGGCCGCATCACAACCCTGCCTGACATAGTTTTGTCACGCAAAAGAGGAGGAGGCAGCTGTTAGAGAGGGCACTCTCCATATCCCACACTCAACACACTCAAGCTTCACTCAACAGAGTGAAGGATAGGTCACCTCCAATGGCCTACATGGAGGAAGTGATCCCGAAGGAACCCTTATAGATCCCTCTAGAATCCATTCTCTTCACTATGCAAAAGAATTGGCAACCCCCAAGCAATTTTTCAATGGAAGCCACTACACCAACCACTGAAGTTCTCCATTGCACCAACACCATGGAGGAGGCAGAGGATTCACATCTGTATCTTGGATGAGGAATTCCTGGAGGAATTCCTCCACCTTAACTCTCAAGATGCCTTTCTTCCAGGATACAATGAATTATCCAATGCCGCAACAGAGGAAGAGGACCCCGAGAAGGAGGAAGGTGCACTGGGATGGCGCACAAGTATGGAGCATAGGGATGGCGCACAGGATGGAGAAAAGGATGCCATAGGAGAGGCTGTCCGTGGAGGGTGGCACGACCGTGGAGGGTGGCAAGGTCCTTGCACCACCACCTATCTCAATTGTCTCGGAACCATGACATGCCCCCCCACGCTTCTTCCACCCGAAATAACTGGAGTTAGTGTTCGATCTGTGGATCTAGGTGGAATATCATATCCACGATGACATACTCATGCACCAATGCATCGACATGTTGTATGAATATTTTTCCAATGCACCAACTCGGCAAAAATTTTCGACGTGTGCAAGGCCTTTTGTCCTACAGACTCGGAACGGGTTGCACAACGAAGATCCCAGTGATGCAAATTCTAATGCTAATGGGTAATTACATCGATTGGAGCTCCTTCTAGTTATTGTGTACAATCTCTTGCTTATATGTCAGTCTTAATTCTGTTCCTATGTCCATTTCTAATTCCAGCTTAGTTTTACTTCTAGTTTCACTTTTTGATGTAAAGACTATAGGCCACCACCTTCCCTAGTTTCCTCTTGGCAGGGAATATGGAGGACCGCCTTTTTCAGACTTGGATATCATAGGCTACTAATTGTCTCGATTTATGCTAACTCGACGAAACAATTGGCAGCTTGGTGGCATATGCTTTTTTGTATGTGATAAGTTATAATAGGAATTGCCCTTTTTTATTTACAAAAAAAAATAATTACTTTTAGGTATGTTGTTTACTCAAGGTATGGAATGAACTTTGGTGATGCCCTTGACTCTTTCAATTAAGTGAATTTATTAAGGTGATAAAAATGTAATAAAATGCAATTTTTTTTTCCATTTGATGAACACTATGTAACTAGAAGAGAGTAAGAGGTTTATTTTTTTCACTTTTCAAATAAAGATGCAACAATCACTCCTAAATAAAATTACCAAAATAGATTTTTATTTGAAATAATTTTAAAATATCTAAAATCAAGCCAACTCCATCACACAACTTTTCACTAACAAATCACTAAATGCCTAAAAAATGATATGCAAAGATATAATGCAACTCCTTTTAACCCTTTCACAATTCAAATGAGATAAGCGTGAAAATACCTAAGATGATTAAACAAATGTAATGTGATATCTTTTTAAACTCTTTTTCAATTCAAATTATATAAAAATTCAAATACCTAAGGCATATCGACCAGTCATCATCACCACCAAATTTTCAAAAACAAAGAAATACTTAATCAAATAGTTAAAAACTGAGAAAACCCAGAAAAAAAAAGGCACCTATAGGACCTATCCATGCCTATATGTGAAACAACAAGCAACTAGAAAGGTATGGCCATGGGTTGCTATGCAACAACAAGTGAGAAAATCCTATGGCCATAGATTTCCTTAAGAGAAATCACGAATGACTACATTTGTCCCTAGGAACAGTCGCAAGTGCAGGGAAAACTAGGGAATTTCATAAAAATAACCACCTAGAACTTGATCAAACATGCATGCAAACACTCAATATTTAATTATGCACATTATAGAGTCAACATAAACTTCCTAAAATGAAAATGAGCAATAAATTACCTAGGAAAATAGGGAAAGACCTCTAAGTTCTTTCCCTAGTGGAGTTTCCAATTCTATTATGGGATAATCTAGCTACAGGTAAGTAGTCAAAATCCCCATTGAATGAGTGTACCTCAATTGTAGATAGAGGGATAGATAACATCTTACTTTATCTTAATACTAACATGCATTTTTAAAAGTAAATATGAGAAGGAAGAAGGTACATATTCAATTATGGATGTTTGTCCAATGGCTTACACTGGACCTCGCTATAGCTTCATTGATTCACTATCAACTTGCATAATCATCCAACAAGAAATAGGTTTCTAATTATTTCGTTAAAGGATAAATAAAAACTTTCATGATTGAATTATTAATATAATAATATCAAGCTAAACTAGATCCACAAAATATCATAAAAGATGCACAACAGATACATAAACACACAATTTTTTTTTTGGGTGGGGGAAGAGGATAGATCTATATTATTGAAAGAGAGTAACAACAATTATGATTACCTTGAGATTCACCACTATACTCCTAGCTCCAAGACCCAAAGTTCTCCTCCTCAGTCCTAAGTCTACCTCCATCATACAAGCACGATCTGAAATTGTATCATGGAAAGATAACCAAGTGAATGGTTGATAAACCTCACCTAGGATCATATCATACTAATGTTGATGCCTGTAATCCAACAATGGTATCACACTCAAGTCCAAGGATGCTTGATACTAATCACTAGCATAAGGACACTTCTATATGGACCTCCTTCCCTTATCTTTGGCTCTCATACTTGTAGATACTTGAGGAACTAATAATATGATACATGGCATGAAAAAATCTGAATATACAAGCCATGCATTGTTTTCATGTGATCCTTTTACCTTTCATAAGCTATATGTTCTTAGTTGTCCTTGTGAATTTTCTACTTTCCAAAGCATTAAGGGATGACCACAAGTTTTTTATGGGGAAATAGTGACTGATCGCACTTGTTCCAAGGGAAATTGCAGTCATCCACACTTCTTCCTAGGAAAAAGAGCAGCCATGATATCCTTCTACAAGTTAAGTGTTATGTGAGAAAAAAACTTTGTGATCTGATAGGATAAAAAAGGTATTCTACATCTTCCTTGGCCTATGATTCCAAATAAAGATGTAACAAATGGGTTCAAGGGGATATGTTGTAGCTAGAGAACTATTTCTATCTCTTCATCACTCTTTCTCTTCTCTCAGTAGCATGGAAAGGTCAATCAAATTAAGGGGTTGGACGACATCTAACTAGGTTGATAGAGAGCTACATGCATATGAGTAACCAACACCAAGTGTGTTAGGGATCTCTCCAGGAAGAACCGAGGGAAGTAGAATAAATTATTTGACAAAAGGGGAGGGGGATGAGTGAACATAGTGTGAATATGTACCTATTATTTTAGTCTAGTTTTACCCCAAAGGGACACTCTCAACTACTCCGTTTTTTTCCACTCCAAAATATTTAGTTCTATCCCTTTTCACCTATGGATATTGTCCATATTTACCATATTCCATTCTTTATTTTCTTTCTCTCTTCATCCTCCTTCTCAACTTTTGTTTCCTCTCTAGTGTCCATGGTCTCTAGTTCTCCATCTGTCTACTTTGTTTCAGGCCCTTTCTTTTCCTCTTCTTCCTTCACCTAAACCTTTTCTTTCTTCTTCTGATCTTCCTATGTAGATTCCTTATATTTCTCTTCCGTGGCCTTTTGATTTTCCTCCTCCTATATTGCTTTCTTATTTTCCTCTTTTTGTACCACTTGTTTCTCCTCCTCCTCTATTTCTTTCTTATTTTCCTCTTCTTATGTAGCTTTCTTTGCTTCCTTTGTCATTGTTTTCTACTTGTATATAACCTTTTTATTTTGTTATTTTTGTTCAAATTTATTTTTTTCATCCTCCTCTATTTTATCCACTTTTACTCTTTATTTATTCCTATTTAGTTTTCATTATTTCATCTTCTGCAATTATCTTTGCTTCCTCCTCTTCCTTTTTCTTTGCTTCCTCCTATGCTTTTCTCTTCGCCCTTCATTCTTCAATTTCAAGGGGAGGATTATTGTCAATATTTTTAATACCATGATCCTTTTTGGTATCCTTAAGTATCTTGATGCTATTGAGGTTGACATGGTTCAATAATACCAATGAATAGGGTAATTTTACTACAATCTTCCATCACCTTCTTGAATTATACCTTCTTATTTGTTGGAGCGATAAATATTAATTACATATCTCTCCTTTCAGTAAGTCATGCATTAGTAGTGTCTCCCATCCCTAGGTCCCTAGGTCTCCTCCCAACAATTAGTAACTAATATAGGGATTATTTATCTTTTCCCTATCCCCCTATGCCTTTGAAACCCATGGCATGGATCATGGGGAAGACCTATTGGTAAGATTAGATTTATCCCCTAGTGATCATTTGATTTTCTAAACATTGAGGTGATTACCCCTCTCCTCCTATATAGGAAAACCATGTTCTCTAGGTATCATATTCATCCTCATCATTATCATGCATCTCATCATAAATTATATAAAACTCTAGGAAATGAGGAAACTAGCCATAAAAATCCTTTTCTACCCTAAGGTATAGTCTCATTCCCTACCAAACTCCCATATTATGCTTGTTGAAATTATCCTCTACCACCTCCTTTATTTCATTCTTAGGTAAGGCCGAAAAATTCATATCATATTTGGTGATGACCTCTCTCTCATGCTTATAAAACATAAAGTAAGGTGGTACCTTGTTGGATTACTGAGAGGGGGGGGGGGTGAATCAATAATGATAAATTTTAGTACTTTTAACCACAATATATTCTTCAACAATATTCAACAATTTATCATTACCATTCAATATATCATCAACAATATAATCATAAACAACATCACATCACAATAGATACACAGTACACCATAATTTACGTGGAAACCCAAATGGGAGAAAACAACATAATTATTTTCTTATATATCAAAAGAATACATTCATTGAAAGCACCAACTTCCTGATTCTCCATCTACAACTGGAAGGAGACTCCAACTCCCCATTCTCAGGATGCAACATGAAGGAAGCTATAACTACTTGAATTCTCTAGCTCCAACCAAAAGGAGGCTACAACCCCTTGAGTTCTTCGGCTCCAACCAGAAGGTGGCTACAACCACCTATCCTTGCCCCGTCCTGCCACCCTAAAATATAAGTTTAGACCAATTGTCACTATCACAAACTCTGCCACATCAACCTGTATATGCTCATCAATTAACTAACACATGTACCATACCATGAATCAACCATATACCAACATACATACTATCTCATGCATCAATCATGAACCAAAGATACATCAATAAGGAATAGTGAATCATGAACTAGAGAATCAACCATGTGTAGGATGTACCATATACCATATCATCAACCATATGTAGATATGCATCATATCATCAATGAAGTATTTCAAGGAACTAATGCATGCCCCTCATGCATATGCCACCATACAACATGAATGTACCTCAACCATGTACAATCAAATCAAAGATATGAACTATAAGAACCATGTCATATGTTGAACCAGATATAAGATTTATCCTCACGCAGCCAAGCAACCAAGATATACCATATCCAAGTACCAAACCAACCATACTAAGTATTCCTTAAGTATACATCATATCATGACCAAAAGTAACCATCAAAACAAGTATACAACCATACCAATACCTCTGTAGTTGACTTGAAACTCTCAAATGATAAGCTGTAAACTTCCTTCAGACTTTAGGGACTTGGGGCATTGATGGAAACACTTAGGCATGATAATAATTATTCACATTCTCCCCATGTGACCATTGCTCCCCTTGTATGCATGCTTATCTTATTCTGTCTCCATGCCTTTCTCTATCTCTCCCCATTTGACATCAATGGAAAAGGGTAATCTTCCTCTTGGGGGTGTTCCCCCTATTTACATGCCTCTATTGTCTCTATTTCCCTTTCTCTTCATGGTTCTTCCTCATGTAACTCTATGATGTATATGAAAATAATTCAAAGGATTCTTTACTTGAACTCTTTCAATACTTTCATTTCTCTCCCCCTATCTTGTTAAGCTTGATGCCATGTGAATCACTATGGGGAAGAAAGTACTCCAAGCTTTTGTCACAGATACTCAAAAGTTTCCCTTGCAAATGGTTTGGTGAATATATATGCAATATTCTCTTTTGTCCCGACATAATTTAGATTGATGTTATTCTTTGTAGCTTGTTCACGTAGAAAGTGATAATTGATCAAAATGTGCTTTGTCTTAGAATACATCACTAGATTCTTGGATATACTGATGGAACTGGTGTTTTCACAAAGTATTGAAATCGTCTCATCACACTTTACTTGTATATCTTGTAAGGTATTCTTCATCCAAAGAACCCAAGTACAACAACTCGTTGCTACAATGTATTCTGGTTATACTGTAGACAAGGATACTGATGACTATTTCTTTCTTAACCATGATACCAGACACTCTCCCAAGTAGAAATCCAATCCACTTGTACTTCTTCTATCATCAATGAAACCTGCCCAATTTGAATTTGTTTAGGTAATAAGAGATAGATCCTTCAATTTTGGATAACATAATCCAAACTCGTATGTACCTTTGAGATATTTGAATATCCTTTTCATTTCCATAACATGTGATTCCTTCGGTGCTTCTTGAAACCTTGCAACCTTTCCAACTTCCTACATCACATCTGGTCTGGAAGTTGTTAAATAGAGTAAGTTTCCAATCATCAATCTGTACTATCTATGATATGCATCCTTAGAATCATCATCCTTACTTAACTTGCAACTAGTCTGCATAAGAGTATTGACTGGTTTGCAATCTATCATTCCAAAATTATTCAAGATTTTTCTTATAAAATTGGTCTAAGAGATAAAGATACCTTTGTTACTCTAACATATCTAGAGACCCAAAAAGAAAGACAACTCTCCAAGTAAATACATCTCTAATTCATTCTGCATGTCTTTGGAAAATTCCTGACTCATCCTGTCATCATCACTTCCGAAGATAATATCATCAACACAAACTTCAATTATCATGATACTATCTTGATTTACCTTTATGTAGAGATTGATGTATGCATTTCCTTTCTCGAACCCTTGATGTTGTAGGTATTTTTCCAGTCTTGAATACCATGCTCTGGGGTAATTCTTAATACAATATAAGGCCTTCTTCAGCCTGCAAACATAATTTTCTTTCTCTGACAACTGAAATCCTTATGGCTGCTCGATGTAGATTTCTTTCTCTAGATATTCGTTTAGGAATGTTGATTTCACGTCCATATAATATAATTTAATACTTTTGGAACATGCATAAGATAGGATCAGTTTGATTGCTTCCATTTTGGAAATTGGGGAAAATGTCTCTTCAAAATATTTTCCTTCAACCTGAGCATATCCTTTACATACCAATATTTCTATGTTCCTGGCAACCTTTCCATCCTCGTTCAACTTGTTTCTGTAGACCCATTTTATACCAATGATGTTCTTGTTCTTCGGTTTTGGAACCATTTCCCATGCGTCATTCTTCTCTATCTGATCTAACTCTTCATCCATAGATTTTATCCAGTGTTCATCCTTGTTGGCTTCTTCAAAACTGATCGGATCAATAGTAGATAGTAGTGCTAGGTATTGCTGTTATGTTGAACAAATTCTTCTTATGGTTTCAACTCTTGTATCTTTATTGCCAATAATATGTTCTGATGGATGATTTTTTTGCACTCGTCTGATGGGTGCCTTTGGAGGTACTTGAATATATTGTTGTTCTTTCTTTGCTCCTGTATGTTCTTCTTCTTCATCTGAACCTTCATCTACTTCTTCTTCTTTCAAATCTTCTTTGTGATCATGTTCCACTAAATCTTTGCTACTTTCTTTTATATTTCGTTCATATTTCTCATGAATCGTCACATTGATGCTTTCTAAATTTGTTTTGAGTCTGAGATTGAAGCATTTGTATTCTTTCCTTTTGCTTGAGTACCCAACCAGTATGCCTCTATCAACTCGAGAATCAAATTTTCCAATTTTTCCATATTCTCTTTTGATGTAGAATTTTCTTCTGAATACTTTGAAGTGCTTCACATTTGCTGGTCTTCCTTTCCATAGCTCTTATGGATTTTTATCAATGCTATTTACAAGCATCCCTCTATTCTAGATGTGAACTATTGTATGTACTTTGTGTACCCAAAATACATATGTTAACTTGGAATCCATTAACATGGTTCTGGCCATTTCTTGTACTATTATGCTCTTCCTTTCGATAACTCCATTTTGTTGACATGTCTTAGCTACTGAGAATTTCCTCTTTATCCCATGCTCGCTGCATAATTATATGAATTCATTTCATGTAAATTATCCTCCATTGTCTGATCTCCAACACTTGATTCTTAACTCTGTCTTAGTTTCAACCATCTCTTTGTATTTCTTTAATTTTTCGAATAACTCTGACTTCTTATTTAGAAAAAAAACTGCAGTCATTCTTGTGTAGCCATCTACCATTATCATGAAATATTGTTCACCTTTCAATCCCTTTGTTCTTTTTGGTCCAACTAGATCAATATGTACAATCTCCAATGGTTTTGTTGTGGAATACTCCTTTAACTTGAACTTTGTCTTGGTATATTTTTCCTGAAGAAAATGCTTGCACAAAATGTTTGTTGGCTTCAAGATCTCAACCATTTCTCTTACTTCGTCCTTTTTGTTGACTTTGACAAGATTATAAAAATTTATGTGACCCATTCTTCTATGCCAGAGCCAACTTTCATCGTCATTTCCTAAGAAACATCTTTCCTTTCCTATTTCATTTAGAACATATATATTTCTTGGAGTTCTTACAATTGTAGCCACCAACTTGCATGATTATTATTTCCTTATCTCACACTTCTTTGATTCAAATACAAGTCTATGTCCTTGATCACACATTTGACTTACACTTAGACGATTTTGTTTCATGTCTTCGACCAATAAAACATTTTTTTACGTGGCATCCTTTCTTCTGAGCTTGACTGTGTATTTTCCAATAATTTTGGCTGAGTTGTCATTCCCAAATGAAACTAATCCATCTTTTTCCTTCTTCAATGTCAGAAAATTTGTCTTTGTCACCTGTCATATGCTTTGAGCATCCATGTTTCTTGTGTTGAGCTTGTAGAGAAATATTGCATTCTTCAGTGTTGAATTGATCATGTTTTCTTATCCATATCCTTTGTGGTTCCTGCTTATGACTATTGATATTCTTCTTTGGTTCCCTTGGAGGAACAGTAAGTCTGCAATATTTAGCCATATGTACAAAGTTGTTGAACTTGTAGCATTCTACCAAATCACTCAATAATACAAATTTGCTCTATCTTCTATTTTGTGCTTCATGAGATATTCTTGGATAATTATTTCTTGTATAGCCCTAATCGTTTCTTTTGTTCTTGGTTTTGGCTCTACAATTCACAACTTTGTGCCCAAAATTATAACATGAATAACATGAACGAAGAAAAATAGTTTGATACATGAGAGTGGAAGATCTTGTGAATGGTGTTGCTCTTCTAAATCCTTCTTCTTCTTGAGGTATTTATATAGCTGGCTACTCTTGATATTGACTTATGAATCTTCTAGGTGGTGTAGTGTCTCTGTAATATCCCTCTTGAGTCTTCATGTATTCTTCTTTCTTAGAGGGACCTCTGACAACTTCTGCATAGCTTCTTGGTTCTACTTCTTTTTCTTTCATTTTGGAGCTTGAACCTTTCTATGTTTGTGTCTGATTGTATCCTAATCCAAATCTGTCATAGTAAGGTCTTTGAATGTTAATGATATTATCCAATATCTTGGTGTTGTTTTGTTGCATGTCCTTCTTCTAAATATCTTTGCTTAGAGTGACTATCTCTGCTTCTAACCCTTCAATGATTCTATCATTTTCATCTAACTTATCTCTAAGTGCTTCTTCAATATTCTTGTCTTCTTCTACCTAGATTTTTAGCTTCATGATCGTCTTCTTGACTTCTTTGGAGTTATGAGTTTCTTATTTCTTCTTTAGTTCTATCTAGAGTGACTTGTTTTTCTTCTTTTCCTTCTTTAGAGATTCTATGGAACACATAAATTCTTCCCTGTAATTGAATTCTACCTCTTCACATTATTATTCGAAGCCTTATATTGACATGAATAGTACCCTTTCTGTATCACTGTCACTGACTTCATCTTCGTCTAGTGAGGAAATGTCTTCCTTGGTGCATAGACTTTTCTTAATTTGTTTTTTTGTTTCTTCTACCCTTTTGGATTTGCTTTTTCTTTTTAGAGACATCTTCTTCATTAACTTTCTTTTTCTTATAGGGACATTTATTATCAAAATGACCAACACCATCACAATTAAAAAATTTCAATGGAATCATAACTTTGTATTTTCTAGTTCCCCTTTTCATCCTTCTGACGAAGTTATCCACCTCTTCATCTTCCTCTGAATCATCGTTGCATCTACAGTCTAACTTTGGATTTTGTATATCTTTTTTCGTTGTCTTCTTGGATGCTTTGAATGATGCTTCCTTCATGACCGGATTGTCTTGCTCTATCCTCATCTCATAAGATGTGAATATCCCATGCAACTCATCCATGGTCATTGTATCTAGGTCCACTATTTCTTATAGATCTGAAATTTTTGAATCAAATATCATTGGTAGAGATCTTAATGCCTTTTTAACAACAACCTATTCCTTTATCTCATCTCCCAAACCTTTGATATTGTTTACTATTTCATCGACTCATAGTAAGTAGGTTGTTATGTATTCATCTTCATTCATATTTAATTGTTCGAACTTGGCTCTAAAAATATGAAGTTTAGCTTCCTTAACTTTATGATCTCCTTCATAGATAGTCTTCAGTTTGCCCCACATTTATTTTGCAGAATCATAGTGCATAATATTGGTATGCATTGATAGATTCAAACCATTATTGATAGGATTTCTAGCCCTTGAATCATTTTCTTCAAGTTTATTTCCATCTCTATCCATCGGGGGGAGTTGTTGGTGCTTTGTATCCATCTACTATTGATCGCCAAACATTGAATCCTTATGATTGTATATATGTATTCATTCTTCTTCTCTGGAAAAAATAATTCTCACCATCAAACTGTGGTACCCCAATATTAGCGTAATCCATGATCTCCTTCCAGTAGTTAGACTTCTTATTGAAACACCTACTCTGATACCAATTATTGGATTACTAAGAGGGGGGGGTGAATCAATAATGAGCAATTTTAATACTTTTAACCATAGTATATTCTTCAACAATATTTAGCAGTTTATCATTAGCATTCAATATACCATCAATAGTATAATAATAAACAACATCACATCACAATATATACATAGTACACCAAAATTTACGTGGAAACCCAAATAGGAGAAAACCATAGAATGCTTTTCCTATATATCAAAAGAATACATTCATTGAAAGCACAAACTTCCTGATTATATAGCTACAACTGGAAGGAGGCTCCAACCCCCTATTCTTAGGCTGCAACCTGAAGGAAACTAAAAATCCCTGAATTCTATGGCTCCAACCAGAAGGAGGTTACAACTCCCTGATTTCTCCGACTCCAAACGGAAGGTGGCTACAACCACCTATCCTTGCCCCATCCTGCCACCCTGAAATATAAGTTTAGACTAACTATCACTATCAAAAACTCGAACACTTTCACTACCACATCAACCTGTATCTTCTCATCAATCAACTAACACCTATACCATACCATGCATCAACCGTATACCAACATACATACTATCTCGTGCATCAATCATGAACCAAAGATACATCAATAAGGATTAGTGAATCATGAACTAGTGAATCAACCTTGTGTAACATGTACCATATACCATACCATCAACCATATGCAGATATGTATCATATTGTCAATGAAGTATTTCAAGGAACCAATGCATGCCCCTCATGCATATGCGACCATAAAACATTAATATGCCTCAACCATGTACAATCAAATCAAATATATGAACTATAAGAACCATGTCATATGTTGAACCAGATATAAGAGTGTTCCTCACTCATCCAAGCAACCAAGATATACCATATCCAAGTACCAAACCATTCATACTAAGTATTCCTTAAGCATACATCATATCATGACCAAAAGTAACCATACAAAAATTATACAACCATACCAATACCTCAGTAGCTGACCTGAAACTTTTAGATGTTAACCTATAATCTTCCTTCAGACTTCAGGGACTTGGTACCAACATTTACTCAAACATTCATGAGCCTTTTTATAGATACATGACTTTATCTCCTACTTCCCGCGTATATACACTCTTTTATCCACTGTAGCCCATGTACATACACTCCCTTTCTGACCTACAGCCCATGTATACCTCATAAACTAGGTCTTGCTGCAACTCTAAAACTTTTGCCTTCAACCTTCCTTTGCTACCTCAAAAAATGACGCTACAACCTTAGAAAAAATATCACTATATCACAAGAAAGGTAAGTAATGAATAAGTGTGCGAGTGTTCTTGTGAATGACTCCTTGAGGTGTATTTATACTTGTGCTAGGTAACTCCTCTCCTTAATTTAGGGATTCTAGGGTTTTCTTGTTACAACAACTTTACCCTTTCATTAAATACTTGTAACCAATGAGGGGCTTCTTGACCACTTCTTCAGGGCTTAGAACTTCACAAAGTCATATCTCCCTAACCATGAGGAACTACATCATGTTCCACATATCATCGGAAATTACACGATGAGTATTATCCATATATGAGAGTCTTTCCTGCATTTAATCTATCCTTCATTTCCATATTCCTCATTCAAATTTGGGTACCAAAACCACACTGTCGGGGCTTCTTCAAGGGTTGACATCAATAATAACCAAAATATCAAAAAACCTTATAATTTACAAGATAGGGAGCAAGGAAAGACTCTCATGTTTCCTTGGATCTAGTTTTTCTACCAGAATTTCCTTTACCTCCAACCATGAAAAGTTGTGAGCCAACTTCTCTTCCACATGCTTCTTCTCATTATCATTGGGATTTGGTTTCTAGTTTCCTTTGGATACTTCTATAACTAAGAGGAGGTCATGTTTCTATGGTTTATCAAATGGGAATTTCATGGCTTCAATTATCTCAATTTCTTTCCTCCAACATTTTTTATTTGAGAAGGCATATCCTCCCATGGAAATGGAGTATTTGATATAATATTTTCTTTTTTAATTTTAAGAAATAGGTCTCATCATCCAAGGATAGTTTCCTAACATATTCAATCAAAAATAGCTAGAGGGGGAGGAGCATTGGAAGTCCATAGGGAGTCAATTATAACCATATATTCTGATGACAATCAAGTCTTCTCCCAAAATCCATCATCCTCTCCCAACCTCAATCCCTACTTTAAGGTAGGGGATAAATTTAGAAGGAATTACCTCTAGCTTATTTCCTATTATTAATAAGAATTTTATATACGTAAGATTGTTAATGTAATTTTCTAAGGAAGAGCCCTCCTCACCTTTCTTGGCACATGATAGCCATTAAATACATACAAGTGGCACACATACATTTATCTAGATATAGATGGGATATTGAGGAACTTTGATAGAAAATAAAAAGGTACACCACGTAGGAGGGGTAGTGAAAACCCTTATCTCTGCTAAAATTGGTCAACTGATATCTTGTTCTCTTGGCTATAGTTTCAACATATATGAATGGAGGAATTTGGTTGTGAGGACTATGGAAAATATCTAGGATAACCAACATGGGCTCATCAGCCTACAAACATCCTCTCCAAGATTAAATTAAATAGGGCCACAAATTCTTGGACCCATTGGAAAATATTTCTTCCATATGGGAGTGTTGGCTAGGAATTGGGCTCTGAATTTTCCATAACGTTAGGACTAGATCTTTTCTTTGAATATTGGACGAGGCAAGGTACTTTTTCCTATGAACCTTCAGGGACAATAATGTTATACTAAGTAGGGTATCCATCATGGTGGAGATGGATTTGCTAGTTATTAGAAAAACAACTTAGGTCTTATCTATAGACATGATCGAGGAATTTTCATGGTCAAAATTTTCAACACATAAATTGACCAACTTAGGAAAAAGATAGGTTTTGGAGACAACATGTTGAGCTATACTTGAGGACCAATATAAGGTTCCTTCCCATTTCTACATGAATTGGATAAAGGTATATCCTATTAGTTGGTGGGGACTAGAGTGCTAAAGAGTAGGGGGAGCTATCCCAGAAAAGTTATCCATAAAAGGGGAGAACTAAGAAGAGGAGACATCACTCATATTTGAGCAATGATTGAAAGACCTAGTAGAAGACTCCTCTAAAGAGGTTTTCTTAGCACTAGGCATGGTTGTTTTCTATTACTTATCTAGAATGACTTACCCAAAAAACATTATCATACCCAAATGGTGGAAGAAGTAGTTGGCTTGAATGTGAGAAGAAGTATCAAATTCTACCAGTGGAATAAAGAGATGTCAATCCTTAAGTATTTTTGTTAATTTTTTTTCTTTTCCTTCAAGTTTTCATATAAATGTTGAAGGAACACTTAATACCAGAAATTTAATGGTGAAAATCACTATAACATATGGGTATTGAATTTGAGTCGACTAATTAAATGGAACTTTTGTACAACAATCATCATTGGTTGAGTGGATATAGACACATGACAAAATCTTAGGAAGATCCAATGATGGGACCGTTGGGATAAATATTAATACCATCTCCCTATTTTGATTCAATGGGTATGGATATCCTATGGATTAAATGTGAGTTATTGATCTTGATTTTTGGTTGAAACCCCCACCATTGATCCCCTTTGGTAGCACCATAATATTTTACACTATGAGGGGGCTCAAGAGAGGGGGGAAATCAATTGATTATATGCTATCAATCTTATTTTGTAGGTGAAATCTTGGTTGTTCACAGTTCTATAGTCCTTTTTCCTTTAAATATCATTAAATCATAGTTGGTCCACCTGGGTCATTGATCTAATCCATGAGGGAAAGTCTCATTCATTCATGGTAGAAATAAATTTTTGGACCCCCTTTTTCCTTGACTTCACACAATATATTGTGGACTTTCATTCATATTTTTTGGAAGGATTTTCAGTCATTAATTATGCTTTAACATAGTTAGGCCTCCAATGGATTTGACTATTGAAAACCCACCTAAGTTGTCAATATTGTTTCATGGGTAGTACCTTTCACATTTTGGACCCCTGATGAACCTAACTATCATGAAACATTATGGACCATTGATATTCTCTAGTGGGAAACATTAAGGTCATTCATGAATCCTTCCATATCTTAGACCTCTTTTTATACCAACTGCCATGAATGCACCTGAATTGTTAGTATTCAATCGTGAGGAGGATCTCCACCACCCACATCTTCTAAACATTGTTGGTCCTTTGACAAACCCTTATGTTGCAAGTCAATTTGGATGACTAATCTACCTTTGTGGGGGAAATTGACGTCATTTGTGGTACTTTTGGAAACAAAATCCCACTGATAAATGCATTCCCACAAATGGGTTTGGACCATTTATTTTCCTTTATGGGGATGGCTATGGTCATTGATCTACTTTTCCTTAAAATACCTTCCCTTCATTTATAGAGCTTTAGAAATGGTTTTTCTTAGAATTTTATGCAAGGATCTCACCATTGATTCATAGTGGCACCACCATGAATGGGAAACATGAAGGATAGTGGGTTCAATAAGATTTTCCTAGAGGATTTTATATAAGGCTTTAAACATGGAACACAAATCATGACACCTACCTCAAAAAGGAAAAAGAGGGCCATGTTGAGAACTCTTTGTAGAGGGTCCAAGAGTCAAAAAATTTGGTAGGGGTATCCCAAGGGGACAACATGTAGTATAACCCCACACATCATAGTCCACCCAAATTACACCTTATGAATTTATCTAAGTCCAAAATCCTCCTTCAATTGATTCATTCTTACTAGGTATATCCAAGGTTCAAGAAGTGGATCACACACTTAGCACCAAATCAACCATTCTCCACACTCTTAAGGAAAAATTGGTTTTGTCTCACAATTGAATGAAGAAATGGGTTGATAAACATCACTCTGAGCATTATTTGAAAGAACATGATCAATAATTCCGTTGTCTCCATCCATATACATAAACCTCTCTTAAAGACAAGGGTTCCCAAAAGATAGCATTGGAATTCTATGGACCCTACTAGATACTTCTATGGACTAGTTTATTATTGCTTGTCTCTTCCATCTTGCTCCAAGATTCACCTAGCCTTTCATGTGTCTTTTTTGATAAGAAGTTCACAGGGAAAAACCATTGAGTTTAAACTATCCTTCTAGAGTTGGATGAAGAGGGTTTAATTTGTTTACAATTGGAGGTAGTATTGGCCACAAGAGAATGCTAATTGTGCCATTCATAATTCAAGAAGTCCTCATACAATGTAAGGGTACATAGATAAATGATGCCACCTAGGAACTAATAATGATTTCAAACCAATTTCCACGCCTCCATTCTTGAGAACAATCAATGTTTTAAAGGGGGAGGGCATGTTAGAATCCTTCCCTAATCATCTCCCCATTTTGGAGTACTTAGGAGCTAACAATTAATGTATGAGGTCATCTTATTTGAAAAAGGCCTAGTAGTTATTTAATGGGTATTTACTCCATGTAAAAGGGTCACCTTTACTAAATAAGGCCCACTAAGTGGTTAGTACTCATTAGTGAGGGGACCATACGAAGTTAGGGTTTCCTAAAGAGAAACTATTTATAGAGATAGTAGGCTATGCAATGTTCTATTGTGTGTTGTTATTGTATTGGAGCTCTGTTCAAACAAGGTTTCCCCTTCAAACAGGCCCATGAACATATATCTCTTTTTTAGATTATGAATAGAAGGTTTATATTATGTAGGTTCTATATGAGTGTATCTCTTATTTACTTTTCTATAGTTTATATCAAATTCAAATGTAGATGTAATAATGAAGAACAATTTGATTATGTTGGCACCATGTAGGAGATAACTTAGTTGGACTATAGGTCCTTTGAATATATATATTTTTAATGTAAATGTTTTGCTATTATGATTCTTATGAGTATTCACATCAGATTCTATAGACTACACTCTTGTCAAGGATTAGTTGGAACTCCCTAGAAGAATGACATCGAAATTATGTGCATATATGATACAATTTCACATAACATAATTTTTTTATCGGAAACCCCATTACAATGCCCTATATTTATGCAAGAAAGGCTAGGTCAATGTTAGCATCACAACTTCAATGTAATACAATGCAATAATGACACAAGTGATGCACATCACAATGCAAAATTTGACTCAGTACAACACAAACATGATTCTAACAAAATAATATGTTTTAATTTTAATTGGGCATCATAAACACAATACAATGACAACACTATCATGAAGAAACTATGATGCAGATCACAACATGAAAACATGACATGCTAGAAAAAAAAACTCAGATAAGGTTGTGAGTGCTATAACTATGTAAATTAGCAACACTATAGTTGTTTATTTCAGTAATGGGAAAGTGTCAGAGCTTCATTGACCATTCAGATCCTTGGAGAGAGGTCGTTGCGGCCTCCTTACATGACCACATATTTGAAGTGGATTCTAGAAGTTCTTACTCCTTTGAAAGATGGAACAACTTGGGACAATCTAGGTGTTGGGGACGTGAGAAATCTAAAATAGAAGAGGTCTTCATTGAGATAGAGGATTGTGCTCACAAAGATCATGAATTCAATGTAGTGAAAGAGGAAACCTGTAATAAAAATAGAGGAAGAGGCAAAACATAGTTACCAACTTAACGAGAACTATGACCTCAAAACGAGAAATCTAGTCCAAAGTATCATATTTTTGGGTAAAAAACACAAAAAACAACCCTCAAATCAAAAAGTGGTGCTACCTATAGCACCATTTTTTTGGAGGTGGTTGAAATTGCGACTTTTTTGAAACCACGCCCTTGACATTACAAACAAAACCATGAAATTGACCCTCAAATTGAAAAGTGATGCTACCAGTAACACCATTTTTTTTTTGAGTTAAAACTGTGACCTAATTGAAACTGTGGTCTTGACCACTAGCACCACTTTATTTTTGAGTTAAAACTATGACCTAATTGAAACTATGGCATTGACCACTGGCACCACTTTTTTTTAAAGTTAAAACTATGACTTAATTAACACTCTGGCCTTGACCACTAACACCACTTTTTTTTTTAGTTAAAACTATGACCTAATTGAAACTGTGGCCTTGACCACTAACACTGCCTTTTTTTTTCCCGAGTTAAAACTATGACCTAATTGACATTGTGGCCTTGATCACTGACACCACTTTTTTTTTGAGTTAAAACTATGACCTAATTAAAATCGTGGCCTTGACTACTAACACCACCATAAATACAACAATGAAAATTGACTTCTAAATATAAAAGTGTGATAATTTATTTATCAATTAATTTGATTTTTTTAAATAATTTACATTAATAAAATAATTAAATTGGAAAAAAATACCCCTAAACAAATTATTAAATTTAACTAGGAAAACAAATTTTCTTTTGGAAATAAAGAAAAAAATAAAATTCTATTTAAAAATAATGCAAAATGCAATTTTTTAATAAAAAATTAAAAAAATGAACTTAAAATTATTTATTTATTTATTTAAATAATTTAAATTTAAATTAACAATTAAAATATAAAATTTAAAGCAAAAAAACATGAAAAAACAATTAAAACCAA
>ML812455.1:102910-113083 GCA_009831015.1 Picea engelmannii
AACCCAGTGCCACTGTTGCTACCACCAAGCTCCAACATGGTGAACCAGATGAGCCAGAAGAAGGAGAGCACCTCTTCCATTCCCAGATGTGGGTAAAAGGCACCCCACTGCACTTCATTGTTGATAGTGGTAGCCAGAAGAACATCATCTTAGCAGAGGTTGTCAAGCGGCTAGCCTTGCCGACAACGCCGCACCCACAACCCTACACCATTGGATGGCTCCGCCAAGGAAGCGATCTCCGCGTCAGCCAATAGTGTCGACTGTCATATGGCATAAAGCCCTTCAAAGATGAGGTATTGTGTGATGTTGCTCCTCTCAAAGTTTGTGATGTTCTTTTGGGCCAACCTTATTTATGGAAACATCATGTTGTATATGAGTCTAGGCCTTGCAGTGTTATTATTACTTTGAACAAAAAATTGTACAGGATACCCGAGGTTGTCCCACCTAGTGCTATTTCCTTGATCTTTGCTAAGCAATGCAGGAAGGTCATCTCTCAGACGAGTAAGTTTGTCTTCTTCATGATCCACTCTCAGAATGAGAGAAAAATCACAGCTGCATCCAGGGTCTCTGCAACCGACCTCTCCACACAACAGAAGCAAGTAGATAAGGTCGTGGAAGAATACTCAGATATCTTCTCCTCGCCTACCGGGGTACCTCTGCACTACCAGGTCAAGCACCCCATTGATCTGACCCCCGGTGCACCGCTTCCCAATGGGACAGTCTATCGTCGCTCTCTGTTAGAGAATAAGGAGATCAAGTGACAGATCCAAGAATTGCTCCACAAGGGGCACATCCGTCCTAGCTCATCACCTTGCGGGAGCCCAATCGTGCTAGTACAGAAGAAAGATGGAACCTGGTGACTTTGCATTGACTATCAGGCTCTGAATAAAATCACAGTCAGAAACCGGTACCCGATTCCTCGAATCGACGACCTCCTTGATCAACTCATGGGGGCCAAATACTTCAGTAAGATTGATCTGAAGTCTGGCTACCACCAGGTCCTGATAGAACAGATGGATGTATGGAAGACCGCCTTCAAGTCAAAGGAAGGCCGTTTTGAATGGTTGGTCACGCCCTTTGGTCTGACAAACGCTCCAACCACTTTCACGAGGATGATGGATGATATCATGCGACCATTCACCAATAATTTTGTAGTGGTGTATCTTGATGACATTCTCATTTACAACAAGACTTGGGCCGAACACTTGCAACATATTTAGTAGGTTCTGCACACCCTACGACAGCACAAGCTATATGCCAACTTGGAAAAATGCTCCTTTGGCATGGATAGGGTCCATTACCTAGGCTACATCATTGATCAACATGGCGTACATGTGGATCCAGCCAAGATCCAAGTCATCCGTGACTAGCCAGCCCCAACCACACTCACGGAGCTTCGGAGCTTCTTGGGCCTTACCAATTTCTACCGTAGGTTTGTGTTGGGATTCTCCCATATTGCATGGGCCCTTAGCCAAATAACCAAGGGTGGTGGTAAGGAAAAATTTGCATGGGGCCAGCCCCAACAACAAGCGTTCGATGATTTCAAGCAGCGCTTGTGCTCAACCTTAGTACTTTCACTACCAGACCTGCAATAGCTCTTTGAGATTGAGACTGATGCTTCAGACTATGCTGTGGGTGTCGTTCTCATGCAGCACGGCCACCCCGTGGCCTATCATAGTGTGACCCTATCATATGTTGTTCGTAAGTACCCTACTTACGACAAAGAAATGTACTCCATTGTGCAAGCCTGCCGCCAGTGGAGACATTATATTCTTGGGAGGGAGACAATCATCCACACTAATCATAAGCCACTACAGTTCATGCAGACACAAGGAAAATTGCAGAATGACTGCCATCAAAAGTGGTCCACATACTTGCAACAATTCCACCTCAACATCAAGTATAAAATAGGAATCACCAACCGTGTCGTTGATTGCCTCAACAGACCACCAGTCGCGACACTCACCACAGTGCTAGACTCCTATGGCCATGAGACCTCTGGATGGCCCCAACTCTATGAGACAGACCCAGACTTCGCCACCACCTACCAAATGTTGGGTGCAAAGGAAGTTGTCGATAATTTCCATCTTCAGGATGGGCTGTTGTGTCATCTGGGCCATATATGTGTTCCCTCAAGTGAGCGAGTGAAGCTGATCTAGGAATCCCACTACAGCCGGGTGGCAGGACACTTCAGTGTCGAAAAGATAGTGGTGATGCTACAAAAACATTTATACTGGCCAAAACTTCGATAGGAGGTCAGCAAGTATATCAAGTCTTGCACTGCTTGCGCTATTTCCAAACCAACCACTGAGAAAAAGGGCATGTACACCCCTCTTCCTACTCCTAACAGACCATGGGAATCCATCTCAATGGACTACATGTCGGGCCTCACGTCCACCAAGTGGGGAAATGACTGTGTTTTTGTGGTTGTCAATCGCTTTTCTAAGATGGTGATTCTGGTTGCTTGCAAGAAGAGCATCATAGAAAAAGCCACTGCCAAGCTCTTCTTTGAACGAGTCTGGGTACATTTTGGAATCCCACAAACCATTGTCTCAGACTATACATTGTTCATAAAATACAACCATAATTTCTAGTGTCCTAACAAAACATAAGTTCTAGGTTGGCTTACAGGTGGCCAACCTTACATAGATACCCAAAAAACCAAATCCGGCGATACATATTATACATGAAAATCAAAAGTAAAAACTTTCTTAAGATTGTTTTCCCTCATTAGTAGGCGGGAGATTAGAGCCTTCAATTTCCATAGGCTCATTAAGTGGATGGGTTGATTCTTCTTCCTTCTGGGCTTCATAGTTCAATTTTTTTTATCGTTCAATGTTGGAAGCCATTGAGATATTTATCACCCGTGAAGTTACAATTAAATTGTGGATTCTACTAATTTCCTTCTCCAAGGAATTGATTCTCCACTTATGGAGAAAGAGAATACTCATGATATTGGAATTATGGAAATAAACAAATCGTTCCAACTCTGAAATATTTGAGGTTATCACCAACAATGCATTTCTATTAGCCTCAGAGATCTCCTCTTGTCTATGGAGAACTCTCCTAAATCATTTGGCTTCCTCATTATCCATTATTGAGTAGAAAAGGTATTCAGTGATTATCCCAAACTAAAGAAATAAACCCAATTTATAGCAAGGGGAAAGAAAATTAGAGTTGTAAACCAAATAACCAAAGGGCGGGCTAATAAAACCATATTCAACCACTACTACTTCATTCTCTAAATTTCCTAAATTCTCAAAGATAATCCCTTATTTGATTGCGAGAAGGTAGATATCAAAAGGGTCGAATTTCCTTTTAGAGCATTCAAAGTGAAAAAGACAAATTTTCGGAAATTTTCTTACCAAGACAAGGGGTTTGAACTGGCAAGTTGTTATGACCATTTGAAGTAATCCAATTTCCTAATCCATAAACTAGACACACCAGAAATATTATGTTGTCCCTAACTTCCAATCATTTTCCTTCCAGGAAAGAACCACCTTCTATATGCAATTGTCTCCTTGCAAACCCAAAACACTTCCACTCCAATGAACATCGTGGGCCAACAACACCAATCCCCCAGTTTAGAAAGTGAAACCATACCACCATATATAACGAAAAACACCATAATATTATATACCCTGAATAGAATCAACATCAGGGTTTGTCAAGGCCAAGGCCATCGAGCACACAAACAGGTTCCAAGGAGAGCCTCTATCTTCCTCGATAAATAATCAGATCATACAATTCAAAGAGCATTGATTAAGCATGAATGTAGTATGAGAGATTAAATGGGAGGGGCAAATAGAACTCCACCTCGCACTCAACCGAAGATTTTTCCAACCCATCTCCTTCATGCAATCCGTTATGAAGGGGTTTCTAATAATCCACCAATCCAACTAATTAAGGGATTGGATAGTACCTCAAATCCCCATTACAAGAAAAAAATTATGGACTCAACTCTAAAACAAAATTGGCCCAACAGTCTGCCTCAGAGTTAAGATCTCGCTTGATATGAAAAATGGTAATCTTATCAAACGAGACGAGTTCGTGTTTAATTCTTGAAATCAAGTTTATGAATTTGCTTCCAATTGGATTGGATTGGACTATCATTGATATGATGACCAACATTGAATTCCTAAAGATCACTAATGATCAAATGGTATCTCCCTTTACAATTATTATCCCACATAACAAAGAATATGCCTTAACTAAATTATTAGAAATCGTTCCTAAACCCCAAGCATACTAGTTCAACTTATTTTCCATAGGATCATAGAGAATCCCACCTACTCTTACCCCCCTCACAAACCCACTATCACTTGCAAGTGAGTTCTCAATTGTCGCCCCTTACAAGTGGGCTATCACTGACTACGAACTTGTCCCCTTATTTCCTTTGGTTTATTAATTTACGAAGAAAACATTAACTAACTAAATATATATGGCTTTATTCACAATTTAATAAAAAAAATTGGTTGATTAAATCACTTGATTTGTCTTACCTTAGGTGTTCGGTAAGAGGTAAGAAACTGAATCATAAAATTCTTCATACGACGTTGACTTTTTTAAAACTCATATTTCAAATGCATCAGAATTTCATCTAATTTTTTTTATTAGTGTAGTGGGTTGGAAGCTTACGTTGCAATGTCACAATCGCAATAGAAGTGATAGGATCCAATTTGACAAAGAGAATAGAAAATCATTGAAGTTAATAACGAGATGGAAAGTCAAAAGAGACAGCTTCAGGTATGGAGGTTAATTTCCATAAATCTGTTTTTTTAGCACAAAATATTAAATCCAGTCTAAAACAAAGATTAATTTCAGAATTCAACATTTCATTCAATAACTTGGAGGAGGGCATGAAATATTTAGGTTTTTGTTTAAAACCTAATGGATACAGAATAGTAGACTGGAATTGGTTTATTGAAAAGGTTGTTAAAAGAATAAACAACTGGACATTTCGGTGGCTCTCACTAGGTGGAAGATTGATTTTAGTCAAAGCTGTACTACAAAGTATTCATGTGTATTGGTTTAGTTTAGCAAAGGTACCTACCTCTATTATACACAAAATTCAACAACTTATGGCAATTTTTTTATGGAGAGGAGAAAAAAACAACAACAAGTTTTCATTTATCCAAGTGGCAATCCATTGCATCTCCCAAAGAATCAGGTGGATGGGGAATAAGAAATATTACCTGGTTTTCCAAATCATTAGCTGCTAAATCTTGTTGGAGGGGGATATTTGGAAATATTATTTGGAGTCAAATTCTTAAAGGGAAATATATAAAAGGAGTCGACTTGACTTCTTAGATAAGGAAAGGTACCTTCAAGTACCCAACTGCCTCCAATTTCTGGAAAACTTTCATGAGCTCCTTTCATCTCATTAAGCAGTGGTTAGCATGGAAAATAGGGAATGGAAACCAAGCTATTCTCGTGAAGGATCCCTTCATTGGAGATAATTCTTCTTTTAAGTTGTCTACACCTCTAATCCAGTTCCTCAATACTAAGGGTATCTATTCCACTTCACAAGATGTTGATCCAATCACTCTCAGCAATACACATTATTGGTTAAATTCCAATCAACTTAATTTAACTGGGGATATGTCAATCAAATGGAACAACTACATTAAAGTGTTGAAAAGTAGTGGAGTTTCACTTAATCAATCAAATGATAAAATTGTGTGGTCATGGAATAGGGCTTGTGGATCAATTTCAACTAACTTAGCATATCAGTTCATTGTTATTAATTCTCATAATGGTGATTATAAATGGTGGTTTAAACCTATTTGGAAAGTTAATATACCAAGAAAAATTATATGTTTCATGTGGTTATGCTTAAAATATAGTATCCTCATTGGAGAAAATTATAAGAAAAGGGGAGACATAGGACTTGTTGTTTGCATTTTATGTCTCCAAGATGATGAGACAATTGAACATTTGCTAATACATTGTGAAGTTACTCAAAATATATGGAAATAAATACTAAAATCCCTTAATGTCTAAAATACATGGATGTTGTCTACACTTGAAAGAAATTTACTTCACTTGTTTATAAAATATCCAAGATTGAGATGTATCCCATTTCTAGTTAGTTGAAGAATATGGAAGTACAGGAACACAATTATGTTTGAAAATTGTCAAAGAGAGGACTCCAAAACTATCTACAAAGTTTATCTTGATATTTAAAGAATTTAAAGACATCGGAGAAATGGACAAAGTGGATTCTATACTAAACCCAATTTTCTTTGATGAGAAGCCAATAGGTTCCTTGATGGTGCAACAATGAATGACAATTTTGGAGTTGGTATTTACATAAAATTAAGTGCACAACATGGTTATAAATCTTTTTTTGTAGGAGGTAAGGGTAATAACATGAAGGCGGAGATTCTAGGACTTTGGGGACTTCTTCTCTTTGCACATAGACTATCCATTAGAACTTTGATGGCAGTTGGTGATTCCAAAGTCACTATTGAATGGATTAATGATTGCTCAAATATGCATCTGATGTATCTACACAACTGGAAAGATAGAATTAAAATATTAAAGGAAAGTTAAGAAGGAATTCAATTCATGTATATCCATAGAGAATTCAACACAATGGCATATCAACTATCCAAAAAATCTTTCGACAGCCCCCTCGGTTTTTTTTATTATGAGGAGATCATCCAAGGAAGCGTTGTGAACTCAGGAAGTTTTATGATTTTCTAAAGATGCATTTCACTGTATCCAGACACCAAAAGAAGGTTACTTTTTCAATGCTTGATAAGAAGGAATAAGTTATGTAAAGCAATTGACAGTTGTCAATAGCAACTATATAGAAAAAGGCCAAGTTTAGAACACAATATTAAGATTTCGAGGAGATATTAGATATTTTGATATTATAGATATTATTCGTAATATTGAAAGAACTAATAGAATAACATGTATCTGTTTTTTCCTATGTGAAAAAAAGAAGAAAAGAGACAAAGTAGTCTATCTGAAAAGAGACAAAATAGTCTATATGTTAGCATTTCTTGATAGATACATTGACAATATTAAATATAGTTAACATTCCATAATATATAATTCGATAATATTAAATATTGTTATTTAATTCAATAATATTAAATATTGTTAAAGTTCTTGAGGGTTTATGACTTCTCTTCTTTTGATTATATACAAGTAATTTGATGTAGAATTCAACAATATTAAATTTTTAGGGTTTATGACTTTCCTTCTCACACATTTTGATTGTAGATAAAATCATTTTGATTTGATTTAGTAACCATAAACATTGAATAAAAAATATTTTGATTTATTGTTAATAAATTTAAAGTTGACAATTTTAAAGTAGATTTGTTCATCTTTCCCAAAAATAGTTTATGATATTCTTTCACTAACTATCAGGTAGTTACAAACTCTTCAATGTTATTTTAGTGCTTTGTTGTTTGAAATCTCAAAATGTTGTTGCAAGAGAATGGATCATGGGTCTAGAGGGGGGAAACCCCTCCTAATGAATATATCATCACCTTTCATGCAATGGTCTTGATAAATAAGTTGTCACCTTTCTTGCAATGGTGAAGGCCTATGCCAAAACCTCCAAAGCTCAACCCACAAGATTCGTGAAGCATACAGAGGAAATCCCATAAGCCAAGATTCTGCATACATCTTTGAGATGTAAATCCATCACTTTGGTTGATCAAGGTCTGGTAGGCCAATTCACTAGAATTTGGCCTTCTCAGAAGACTATGGTGGATTGGGTTCAAAAATCCTGGAAACCCCACATCAAAGGGAAATTGCATCCATTTATTTATTTTAATTTTCTGGAAGAGGCTTTTATGAATTCCTTTTCGAATCTAAATAGGACATAGATATAATTTTTTGTAGTGGCTCATATTTCCTCGGAGCTAGAGGAATGTATTTGAACAGGTGGTCTCCAAGTTTTAACCCCAAGAATAATATCCCTTTTATCATTCTTGTCTAGGTGAGGCACCCACATTTTCCCTTCCACTTCTAGAGCGATGATGCTCTGAGGTGTATTAGTAACACTCTTAGGAAATATATTGATAGGGTAGTGCTAAGGGAAAACATGTTCTCTTA
Organism: Picea engelmannii; assembly: GCA_009831015.1. Lineage (NCBI taxonomy): Eukaryota > Viridiplantae > Streptophyta > Pinopsida > Pinales > Pinaceae > Picea > Picea engelmannii. Next base: position 110,990 of record ML812455.1, read on the forward strand.
TGTAAGAATCTGCATAGATGTCAATTTGGAAAGTGGGGTTGCTCAAGGAAGTGATGATATCATTGGATAACTGGAAGCATTTTCAGTATCTAGATTATAAACAATTGTCATTCAGATGCAAAGTGTGTCACCAATATGGACACTTTGTTAAGGACTGTAAGAAATTCGACACCCAACAAAACCCTGAAGTTCGGTTGGAAGAGTAGTGGAAAGAGGTTCCTAAAAAATATGGACAAAGGGTAATATTAGTGCAAGAGGCCAATTGTAGGCAGGTCTTGAATCTATTCTTATTATGGGAGAGCCTTTCAGGGGAGACAATGTCGATTCAGGTGCACTGACTTCCACTCTTGGGGTGTCTCTTCTTGGAAATAACAAATTTGGGGCATTGGTAGGCAATGCAACAGACCAAGGTGAGGAAGAAAATGGGAATCTGGAGCAATAAGAAGCATATTGAGTGAATTTATGGGAGCCCCTTTTAGTCCAAATGATGCCTAAATCCCCAAGTAGGGGGGAATCTAGGAATGATAGAAAATATACAAAAGTATCCAATAGGAAGGAAGGATAGGGGAGCAACATGGAAGACAAAATCATAGAAAAAAAAGGAATATAAGAAGTGGAGAGCTTCAATGATGTGGAGGTGGCGTTCCCAGAACCAAATGCTAAAGAATCAAAGGTTTGGGCCTCCAAGATGACGAGGAAGAAGAAAATTCATCATAAGAGAAAATCTTGAGGAGATCTGGAAGAAAATCCACCAAGACAGTAAGGGAAGAGAAGACACAAAAGGAAATAATGGTGGGTTCACAAAAAACTATTGAAAAAGTGATGGGCACTGACCAAAAGCCCCCAAAATCCCTGGAAAATCAATATGCCTTCAAAAGGAGGTCCATTCAAATCCAATAAATAATGTCAATAGTATCATGGAATTGCAGGGGGTTGGGCAGTGATCTAAATGTAATGGAGGTGAAATATATTATCAAAATGGAAAAGCCTAGTATAGTCCTACTCTAGGAGACAAAAATAAAAGTATAAGAAGCGATCAGAATTGGGAAGAACATTTGGAAAATTTGTGAAGGAGTAGCAGAGAAATAAAGAGGAGCATCAAGGGGATCGTGCATCCCGTGGAATGCTCAGGAGGTAAGTGTGTATTTTGTACATCAAACCTCAAACTCGATTCTCACTAAGTTTAAATTTTTAGGAAATTTCAAGTTGTTCTTTTTATTTAATGTATATATGTCGGTGATTTATGCAGACAAAGAATCGTGTTTCAATACTCAAATTGAAGGAATCAAAGGTTTCCAAGGATTGTGTACTAGCTAAATTATTTAACATAACCATGCATAGTATGAAAAAAAGAGGCGAAATAATAGTGAGGGACCCTTTTCAGGATAGGATGGAAGAACTGATAGTTGATTGGGATCTCCTTGATATCAAGCTGAGTAAAGGATGATTCACTTCATCCAATAAAAGAATAGGCTAGGGCCATATTGCAATAAGATTAGATCACTTTCTGGTTCATAGAAATATTATTATGTATAATCAACCCTTGAAGTCTAATATTCTTCCAGCAAGTATGTCAGATCATAAACCCATCTCTTTAATATTAAAGGAATCACTAGATTACGGGCCATTACCCTTTAGGTATAACCCTCTCTGGTTACAAAGTGGAAAAGTGTATGAGGTATTGGTAAAATATTGAAAATTTTGGATTCCAAGAACTCCAATCTACATCTACGAACATAAGCTTAAGAATGTAAAGAGCCCACTAAAGGAGTGGGATAAATCCTTCTATGTTTCTCCTCTGACAGAAAAGGAAAGGTTAAGAGGAAAAATGGAGGAGCTCTAAAGGAATATGGATGGTATGGAGATCATTCAAACAATCCAAGAAGAGGAAGTCAATCTACAATAACAATTAATTAGGTCCATTAAACATGATGAAGAGAACTGGTGTTTGAAATCCCATCACTTGTGGTTAAAGGTGGGAAATATCAACACCAGTTTTGTAACGTACCTAGGACTCGACCTGACCACACCACACAATACCACTCTCATAACACTAAAACATTCCTATGATACCATCTTAAACTATTCTCAACA
>ML812455.1:113622-155181 GCA_009831015.1 Picea engelmannii
ATAGATGCAGGCAACACTAGCATGTATGCTACAGGACCAATCCTCTCTAGGATTTCAAATGGCCCACAATAATGTGCTACCAACTCAGAGAAGTTCCCCAAATTCATTGAACTTATATTGGCCTTCACTTTCAAAAACACGTGGTCACCCACTTGAAATTATCTTAGAATTCTTCCTTTATCAGCATATCATTTTTTCCTTTCCTGTGCAACCTTCAATTTCTGTTTAATCTTGGCCATATTCTCTTCCATTTCCTTGAGAAACTTAGGCCCAACCACTACTCTCTCTGTTGGGTTCTCCTAGCTCACTGGAATGTTTCACTTTCCTCCATAAATCACCTCAAACTGAATCATCTTTAATGATGAATGATATCCATTGTTGTATGCAAACTCCACCAAATGGAGGTACTCTTCCCATCTAGAAGGCTTTTCCATCACTTACATTCTTATCATATCTTCAATCACTTTATGATTCTCTTTTTTTTCCCATTTGTCTTTGGGTGATATGTTGCACTGAAGTTCAGATCTTTCCCAAATCTCTTGAATAAACCTTTCCAAATGTTTGATGTGAACTTGGGATCTCTGTCAGACACAATTTTCTTTGGGTACACCATGTAGCCTAGCAATTTACCTCATGTATATTTCTGCAATATTTTCTACCTTATGTTTCATATTCACTGGCACAAAATGAGATTCCTTGGTTATCTTATCCACAACCACCGTGATGGAAACATGTTGCTTCACTATTTTGGGCAACTTGGTGATGAAATTCATTGTCACCACTTCCCATTTCCACTCAAGAGTGGGAAATGGTTGCAACAATCCAACTGGATGTATGTTCTCTTCTTTTACTTTCTAACACTCCATGCACTTGGCTATATAATCAACCACATCACTCTTCATGCCTGGCCAAAAATTTTGGCCTCTAACAACTACAGTAGTCGTCTGATATCCTGGGTGCCCAACATAAGGCACATTGTTCATTTCTCTTACAAAATAATTGTCATCTCTTATGCATTAGGTACATACACTTTGCCTTTATACAAGAGGAATCCATCCTATTTCAATGCATATTCTTTAAACTTATGTTGAAGTTTACCTTGTTGTAATGCCTCCTTTGCTTGCACATACTGCTGATTTGATTTTGCAGCTTCTAAAATTATGTCGTTTAAATGATAAACATGCATGCATATGGGTGAGGCATCCATATTATGCACCCTCTTGCTAAGTGCATCAACCACTTTGTTTTCCTTGCCTTTGATATGCTTTATATCAAAGTAATATTCACTAAGAATCCCCAACTATATTAACTTCTTGGCATTTAAAGTTGGTTGTTCAAATAAATATTTTAGACCACTATGGTTTTTCCTCAATTCAAATTTCCTTCCCACGAGGTAGTGCCTCTATATCTTCAATGCATGAATAATGACTGCCAAATCTAAATAATTCATGGCATGGTTCCTTTCATTCTCTATAAGTTTTCTAGACTCATAGCAAACAATGTGTCCAATTCGGGTAAGGACACTAACAATTGTTTCTTTACATGCATTAGTGAACACCGCAAAGTCTTCAATTGGATCAATGATCTTTAAAATTGGTGCATTGGTCAATACATATTTCAAATGAAGAAAAAATTATCCACATTCTTGAGTCCATTCAAACTTCACACCCTTCTTCTGCAAAGAATTTATAGGATGTGCAGTCTCTGAAAATCCTTTCATAAATATCCTATAATAACCTGCAAGTCCCATGAATGATATAACTTCCATGGAATTTCTTGGGGCTTACCACTCTATGATGGCCTTAATCTTATCTAGGTCCACTACTATGCCCTCCTTTAAGATAATATGACCCAAGAAATGTATATTTTTTCTGATAAAATGAGCACTTGATCAACTTTGCATGAAGTTGATGCTCCCTTAACACCTGTAACACCATCCTCAAGTGTTTCTCATGTTCTTCTTTAGACTTAGAGTAAATAAGTATGTCATCTAGGAAAATACTGACAAAATTATCCAAGTACTTTTTGAAAATTCCATTCATCAAACACATGAATATAGCTAGTGCATTTGAAAACCCAAATGGCACCACCATAAATTCATAGTGGGCATACCTTGTCCTCAAAGTTGTCTTGTTAATATATTCCTCCTTAATCCTTACCTGATGGTAGCTTGACCTAAGGTCAATATTGGAAAATATCTCGGCATCTTTCAGTTGATAAAAAAAGATAATCTATCCTTGGAAAATGATTCTTGATATTAATGATCACCTTATTCAACTTCCTAAGTCAACGCACAGTCCTAAGGTTCCATCCTTCTTCTTTACAAAAAATACTAAGGCACCCCAAGGTGAGACACATGTGATTATGTACCCCTTATTCAACAACTCTTCAAGATGCATTTGCAACTCCTTTAGCTATGGTGTATTCATACTATAAGGTGTCTTGGACACTGGAGTTTCTCTAGGAATTAAGTTAGTAGAGAAATCAATATCTCTCTTAGGTGGAAAACTTGGTATCTCTCTAAAAAAATATTCAAATTCTCCCTAGACTTCATAATCTTCAAGATTTGACATCTTATCCTTGGATTCCTCTTCTATGTGAACTACATAAATTTGACACCCTTTCCTCACTTCTTTTCAGTTTCCCTATTGAAATTTCTCTAACCATTATAGCTCTTGGAATTCCCTGAATGAATCTCAAGCTCCCTTTTTCATCAAGACACATGAATTCCTTTTTGTAACAGTCTAGGAAATCATGATTCTTGTCCAACCAATCCATACCAATTAGGTAGTCGTAAGAACCTAATGATATGATGTTTAAATCTTCCTTTGAACTGAGTCCATTCATGTCCATTGAAAAATCCTTAACCAACCAATATTTCCCATGATTTCTTATTTGCAAAAGAAATCTCTCCACCAACTTAGGATCTATGTAACTATGGCTAGCTCATAAATCAATTAAAATTGCTATAGGTTAATTTTTAATATTGTCAATGTTTCATGGAAACCTACACAAGAGACCTAGCTAAAGCATACACAAACAAATCTTATCAAGAAAAGGAAGAGAGATACAATATGAATAATGAGCATCAATGTATATTATAATATGTTCAATGAGTGAGTGATATTCACTCATATAGGAAATGGAATCTTATATTAGGAATCCATGCATAATAGTGATGGTCTAAAATTAGAAAGTCTAAAATAGAACTAGTCAGTTAACTCCCACTGAACTAGTGTGCTGAAAATAGAAATTTCTCCAACACCCCCCGTGAACATCACTATGGAGTAAAAAATGAATCCCGACTACTAGGCCATATTAGGTACTCATTTACAATGCAACTAATGAACACTGAATAAAAATGAGGAAAGAGGGAAAACCACGTGGGAACAAAAACCCCTCAAAAGAAAATGCATCAAAATAAGAAGATGGCAGTTGTTGTTAGGAAACTGAGTTCTTCACTCCAAGACGATCCCACAAAGTCTGAAACTTCAGCCCAATGAAGGTCTTGGTGAATATGTCGACAGTTTGTTCATAGGAAGGATAGAATTGCAAATCAATGATCATGCCATGTACTAAATCTCTGATGAAATGCAAGTGGACCTCAATGTGTTTGGTTCGTTGTTGTTGTATTGGATCTCTACAAAATATCAATGTACTCTAATTGTCACACCATATGATAGTCATACAGTGAAACTAGATACCGAGCTTGGTAAGGAAGTGTTGAATCCAAAGTGTTTGAATGACACAGTTGACGACTCCTCTGTACTCGGCCTTTGCGGAAGATAAAGCAATGGTTGATTGCTTCTTACTTGACCAAAAAAATGGGCCTGAACCCAAACTGAGAGTGTACCCAGACGTGGACTTGCGATCTGTGCTATCAACAACCCAATCTGAATCTGTGAAGCCTATGAGATCTAATGCACAACCAACTGCATAATGAATCCCATAAATCATGGTGCCCTGAACATATCTGAGGATGCTCTTGGAATCCTTCCATTGTAAATCATGGGGTTCCTCCATGTATCTAGAAACTGCTCCTACCACATATGAGATATCTGGACAGGTGTGGGTGAAATATAGAAGACTCCCCACCAGCCGTTGATACAAAGTGTTGCCCACTAATGGTGTATCCCCACCATTCTCAAGTCTGATCCCAGATAAGAAGGGTGTAGCTGCAGACTTACAGTCTGTCATGTGGAATCTATCCAGAATATCCCTGGCATACTTAGCCTAAGAAATTTTGATGCCGGAAGCATCCTGACTAATATCAATACCAAGAAAGAAGTGTAGTGGACCCATGTCTGTCATAGAGAACCTGTCATGCAAAATATCTTTGACCAAAGTAATAGTTGAAGCAAAGATACCAGTGATCAAAATATCATCAACATAGAGTACTAAAATAATCACAGAGTTAGTAGTCCTCAGCATGTAAACATTGGAATTAGATTTACATCTAACAAAATCATGTGAAAGCAAGTAAGAATCCATCTTTGCATACCATGCTCTAGGTGTCTTCTTGAGGCCATAGAGAGACTTCTTTAGTCTGCATACTAAAGATGAGTTCTGAATGAACCCTTGCGGTTGCTCCATGTAGATCTCCTCTGAAAGGTCACCATGAAGAAAATCATTCTTCACTTCCATCTAGTGAAATTCCCATCCTTTGGTTGTTGCAATGGCTAGAGCCAAGTGACTGGAGTCCATCTTTACTACAGGAGAAAAGGTATCATAATAATCTATCCCATGAATCTGCTTAAATCCTTTTTCAATTAATCTATCCTTGTACCTGTTCACCTAACCATTTTTTTCTCTCTTGGTCCTATAGACCCATTTGCATCTAAGAATTTTCCTCCCTGTTGGAAGTGGAACTAGATCCTAAGTCTGATTCTCTAGGAGAGAGTCATGATCCTCTTGCATGACTGCTTCCCATAGTGTATTTCCAAAAACCTCATTGTAGGTATGTGGATCAAAAGTTTGAACCATATAGAAATGCATGGGAATTGTTGGTTCAGAAGCTGAAAGTACATGAGAAGGATCCACATGTTTAGATCGAGTCCTCCTCAAATCCAATGGATCCCCTACAAGGTTGCCTACTGCCTGAAGTGTTGACTATGTCCACTTGGGAGTTTTCTTATGAAGCTCCAACACTAGATCCTCATTTGGTTGTACTACCTGCTCATCTGCATGTACATAGTCCTATGAATATGTGTATGAATATGTAACATCTGAGTGTGTGGAATCATCATCTCTGATGTCTAAAACTAATGGAAGCACAATAGTCTTTTCATGTTGCACTGGAGGTGAATGCAAAAGACTCTTCTCAAAATGAACACTTCACTCAATGATGAGCCAATCTATAGAGGGATGAATCAATCTGTACCCCTTCACATCATCTGGATATCCCACAAAGATGCAAGGTGTGCTCTATGGATATAAGGCTTTCCTATTTTCAGAAGGAATATGGGCCCATTCTCTAGATCCAAAGATGTAGAAGTGTGTGACATCTGGTTTGTCACATGTCCAAGCCTCAAAAGTTGTCCTATCCTCAATAGATCTGTGAGGTGCTCTGTTCTGTATGTAAGCAACACAATTAAGTGCCTCAGCCCAAATATTGGAAGGAAGTGACCTTGCATGCAACATGCAACTGGTCATCTCCTTGAGAGACTTGATCTTCCTTTCAACAACTCCATTTTGTTGTGGATTGTATGGAACTGTGTGCCACAACTAGATACCATATTCACGACAAAGATTCTAAACATATTTGTTGACATACTCCCCCCTATTATCTGTACAGAGGATCTTGATTTTCTTCCCAGTTTGTGTCTCTACTAGATCTTTGAAGTATTTGAGATGCTCAAAAACTTCAGACTTTTTCCTGGGAAAATAAACCCAAGTATAGTGTGAGTAATCATCAATAAATGTAAGAACATACCTTGATTTTCAGATGGACGGATGTGGAAATGGACCCATGAGATCACCGTGAACAAGCTCCAAGGAAGAGGAGGCTCTCCTTTCCTTCCCCTTTTCAAACTTCTCTTCATGATGTTTTCCAATAATGCATCCTTCGCAAACCCCTTCAGAAAAGTGAATGTCTGGAAAGCCTTTGACCATTCCTGTCTTGGAAAGTCGTTGCATGTACCTAAAGTTTAAATGACCAAATCTCCCATGCCATACTCTACTACTATTATTAGCCTGTGTAAGTAGAAAATATGAGTCATTGTAAGTAAACTTAGTGAACTTATACAACCATGATTTGTGATCTACCTCATCAACTGCAATAATGGAATTGTCATGCATGTCAAGTACAATAATTGAATCTGATGTAAATTCAACCATTTTACTTGTTTGAGTGATCTGATAAACTAAGAGCGGATTTATAGAAATATTTGTAACATGTAAAACATTCTATAAATTTCCATTAGGGAGCTCCACTCTTCCCTCTCTTGCAACTACTATTGGAGTATCATTGTTATCGGACTAATCGGTAGGTGCAGACACTAACAGATCTCCCTAGATCCACCTGGATCTAGAACAAAATAGGACATGACATGACTCTTTCCCTAAGTTTTGACCATTGAATTAGCTAGTAGGGAGGAACAAGTAACATACCTTTGTATCGCTTCCTAGGGTCTCTGTTGCTCCCACTTCGCTCCGGTGCTCTCGTGAGGTCAAGACCAAGACAACACAAACCAACCAAAGTGAAGATAGAAAAATATATTCAACTGTCAACTTATGTGTCAACTTATGTGTATGATCAAGGAATTACACAATAAAGTAAGAATGGCTTTATGGGAAAAGGACATGCCGCTATATCATATTAATTGAAAGTAGAAGATACAACCTGATCGCCTTGATGTCGCAAGCTTCCTTTCGATGGCTCTTGGCTCCAACACACACACACTTGCTTGATCCTTGTATGAAGAAAATCAAATCCCTCTTGATAGACTTGCTAGAGTCTCCAAGCTCCTGTTCAAGCTAGGTCCTTCACACAATTCTTTCACCAATTCTCCAATGAATCTTTCTTAACCTTTTCCATGAGAATTCCATCAATATATAGGAGAGGATGATATGGTTACTTGGATAAGAATGATCCCACAATTTCAGGGAAACCAGTAAAAGGATAACCATTCGAATGCCAACCCATTCTTCTAGAAGATTCCCTTCTAGAACCATCGAGACTTCATCTTTTTCCAAGCTTGAGAGAAAGTTCACACCGTAGCTATGTAGCACAGTGTGAGAAGTTCGCACCCTAGCTGAAGGTAGCCTGCGAGAATGGGTCATTCTCGCACCCTAGGATATGAGAAACCTGTGAACTCTCTTCAAAAGTATGTTTTCTGGGAAGAGATGAATGTCACTTTTCTCAGGAGAAAGTTCTTATTAGGAGCCTGAGTACACCATCATCAATACACCATCATGATGACCAAAATCATGGGTAACAATCATCCCCCATGAGAATAAGAGGTCCATAGCATGAACTCAAAGAAGTAAAATCTTCATCTTTAGCTTCCATATGATTTGATGTGCCATAATATATAATCCATGAATCAGATGAGGAATTAATTGCAACCAGATCATGATGATTACCTTTCTTAGGTGCATGGTATTCTTCCTTCTTCTTCTTGGCTCCTTCAGGAATGACGTCTCCAAGTTTATTCTTCTAAATTACTTGTGTCATAAGATCGATCTGCTTCTTCATGCATGTGGATTCTTCATGATTCAGTTTATTGAAATATGTGCATCGTTTTCCCTTCTTCTTCTTCCCTTTGTAATTTGAAGAATATTTGGAACTTGAATAATCCTTAAAGGGTTTGGAATATCCCTCCTTATTTGACTTTGTAATATCTCCTTTCATTTCTACTTTGATTTCTGATTGGATGATTCTTTTTCCATCATGCATGGTGAGTGCATGTGCTTTGGGATATTTCATGAGGCCCATTTGTATGAGTTTTTCCTGCTCTTGTATGAGAGACTCAATGAACTGAGCCATCGTAGGAATTTTCCAATTTGTTCCCAAAAGACATCTGCCAAAATGCAAATTGGAGACATATACATTGTATTCTAGTCCTAGCTTGGCCAATATTGTTAGAATAATTTGTTTCTCTTGTGTGTACTTGTCAATACCACATTAAAAAAATCTCAATATCAAAGATTTAAATTTAGTAAAGAAATCATGTATATTATCAAAACTTTTAGGGTCTAAGGTATTCAACTCTACCTCAAGCATATGACCTCACATCTCATACTGCTTTCCAAAGAGTCCTTCCAAGGTGGTCCATATCTCATTTGGAGTCTTGCATGCAGAAACATGAAACCATAAATTTGTGGAGATTAAATCAAGAAGTAGTCTTCTGGCCTCATTCTTACAGTTCGCCCATTTGGTCTTCTTAAGCATTGATGTAGGTTTTGTTTCTGTCACCATCATCAAATTATACAATCCTTTTCTTTTGATTTGGAATGTGGCCTTCGTATTCCATTAAAAATAGTTTTACGGTGTGAGTATTATCACCATACTTGATTGAAGAAGTTGCATCATCTCCATCCCTGCTATTGATTCTGAAAAGATCCTGAAAACCCAGATCGTGGATTTTGAGATATGACATACGGTTCTATGGCAACTATAGATATGATAAAAAACTATAACTCCTAAAATACTATGTGGGTTTTGGAGATATTTGGTGCGCATGAGCATCCCTATGTGATACTTCTCTGGTCAAAATTTCAGCCCGACCAAGATTGTGTATTTTGAGATATGACTGTTTTACTACAAAAAACCAATTTTCTAGAGGGGAGACTGAATCGTCGCACCCTAGAGAAGGATACAATGCAACTATGTCACACCCTATCCATCTCACCCTAGAAATGGATAGGGTGCGTTGATCCCAATTTTCTAGAGTGAAGACTGAATCGTCGCACCCTGGTGAAGAATACAGTGCGATGATGTCACACCTTGGTTGTGGATAGGTTGCATCGATTTTGAAAAAATAAAATTTCTTAAGTTTGAGTGGGACCGTCACACCCTAGCAATGGATAGACTGCGTCGATTGACCATCACACCCTAGTAATGGATAGACTGTGTTGATTCCAATTTTTGCACCTTTTGATAGGGATAGGCTGCAACTCTGGTGGAAACTAGGGTTACTCAATAATTAAATCCTCCTTCGCTCTTCTCTGTCTTGTCTAGGTTTCTCCAAGCAGCTCAGCTCTGATACCATGTTAGTGTTTCATGGAAACCTACACAATAGACCTAGCTAAATCATACACAAACAAATCTTATCAAGAAAAGGAAGAGAGATACAATATGAATAATGAGCATCAATGTATATTATGATCTGTTCAATGAGTGAATGATATTCACTCATATAGGCAATGGCATCCTATCTTAGGAATTCATGCATAATAGTGATGGTCTAAAATTAGAAAGTCTAAAATAGAACTAGTCAGTTAACTCCCACTGAACTAGTGTGTCGAAAACAAAAATTTCTCCAACAAATATTACTTTCAACTTCAATCATATGAGACTAAAAATTAGCTTGATTATTGTCCAAGGCTACATAAATCCTTGGAATGATCTCACCCATGTCCTCCATTGGATTAGTATCCTGAATGATGTGCATAGTCCTCCTTTATCCTCTGTGAGGGACATCTCTATACATATATATCCCTCACATCCCCAACATATAATGGGTTGTTGTCTAGGTATTTTCCCCAAAGTCTCTAACATATTGGACTCATTTTGTGTTGGATTTCCTTGAGAATTATTCCTGAGAAAAGGTGGTTTAAAATATTTCCTTCTCTGCTCCATATTTCCTTTCCTCTTTTCAACCCAAGTGATTAGAAAGGTTGATCCTCCTTTATGTTGATCATAAAGGCACTTGTATCTTCTTATGGCTTCCTCCAATGTCTTGGGCTCATTATATTGTATCGTATCACTGTATATTGAAGGTATCCCACTCAAAAATATTTGAATCTTTACTTTATCATCCTCGATGAAGTCAACATACCTCAAAAAATCTAGAAATCTCTTCTCATACTCATTCATGGTCAATCTCCCAAGATTGAGTTCAAATAACTCCATATTCCTATCATAATAATGCTAGGGAAAGTATTTCTTGGGTAAATACTTTCTGAACGACGTTTGTGTTATCTTATTCTCATCAATGTGCTTGACTTGCATGAGCTAGTCCCTCCACAATGATGCTTTTCCTTATAGCTATTAGATTGCAACTCTAGCTTCTGCATGTGAGGAATAATTGTGTAATTGGAAGTATTTTCTCATGCCCAACAACCAAGCCTTTGCATCCTCATATTTTTTATTCTCACCATAAAAGGTAGGAGGTTTGATCTTCCTCATCTCTCCATGTGATTCATCTACCCTGGTCTTCCTCTTATAGTGTCTGACATGAGATAGGATTGGATTGTTTTCTGCTCCTGAAAAATCATGTGATCTTACAACTGAGTGTCTTGGTGAGTGATGTTGATTTTTACTAGCACTTCTAGAGTGCCTAACATTCCTAGTTTCCTCTCTCCTAGCATGATATCTATGATATTCTACCTTCCTTGAATTTGGTTCTTTATCTATCTTCTTCTTCAAATTTTCCAAACTCTGCAACAACTTGGTGTTGATGTTGTTTTTCTACTCTTGAACTTTCATAAGCTTCTCATTGTCATCTTTATATCTCAACACATATCTTTGTAGAATCTTTTTTGTCTCCACCAAATCAATACTTTCTTCTCTACCTTCTCTTTTCCCATTGTATTCAATCTCAGTATTTCCCAAGATAACATTCATCCCCCCGATTTCATCCTCCTGAGTATCATCCATCTCACTAATATTCATATTGAACTATTCTACCTATAATTTTAAATCTGCACAATGTGTATCCAATACAACATTTGTTAGATTGGATGTCAAAAGAAAATATGAAAAATTCACACACCATTTTCAATCCTTGAAGGCCACTAGATGCCTTATTTTTCTTTGCTGAAGAAATATGTTACCCATCTATGAAATCTTGGTGAACAAATTGATTCTTCTCTTCATTATATTTTCATTGACTATTTGTTATAACATCAATTGCCAACACTGAAGCATTGATGACTTTGTTGGCCTTGTCCCTATCCTACTTTCAAACACTTTTTCCCCATACCTCCCATGGATTATCTAAAAACCATATACATAGGTTTATCAAAGGAAAGTCACGTACATTTCATTAAATGCTAAAAAAAATAAAAAATTGCAATTTGAGTCACAGGTTCAATTAGTTTCCTAACTCCTTTTACCCGTACACAAACGTCTCTAACTACTTGGAGATGATTTAACTGCTTGCATGAATCCAAGGAGAAAAGTAATGAATGCATGAGAAAGAAAACTAATGATGGTTGGATCCTACCACATCTGCAAGCCCCTGAATTTCCCTTGCTATTATGGTCCTAAGACCTAGAAACCCTTGTTTTCAACCATTTATGTACACTTATCTATCTAAATAAGAAACTTCCCTGAGTTTTCTTTGATTCTATCGATGTATCAGAGTCATATTTCTACCATATTTGTAGTATCTTTGGTGGAGGGACCTAGGGTCCTTTCAAGGAGCAATGTCGTGACAGAGCAGGTAACAACTCCACCTCAGACTATTTTTTTTAATATAAAGATGCTCATTCATTTAATTTATGGTGTTATTGATGTGTAATTCATTGTTGTTGAATACTTATTTATTTTAACACTAATATATGTAAATATTCTATATTTGATCAAATTAACTAGTTAGTTATTAGAATAACTACTCTCTCTTGTATTCTTGTGTGTGGAAGTTTTGAAGGTTCAAGAAGGAGTGAAATAACTTCAAGATTTGGATATGCATTGAACGTTGGACCTTGGGTAAGTTATTCTTTTTTTATTCCTTAAAGGTTACTTATTTTGATTAGATTAGTTATAGACTACTTGATGGTTGTTTTTCTTGTAATTTGTTGATCTTTACACGGTCATTGATATGTTTTGGTTTGCCCACAACCATAGGGGATTTTCCCCGCAAAAAAAACTAGCAACCATATTGGGAATTCTATCTCCTTTTTGGGTCAGTATAGGGTGATTGCATATATTTTCTTTGGTTTTATTGATTGCTTCTTGATTTTACTATTGAGCTCAATCTTTTAGAAACCTAGGCCTTTATTTTCAGTCCTCCAGTATTTTTCTTGATTTTTATTGAAATTTTGGGTACTGTACATGTTGTTCTTCAATAACAGATGCAGACATATGTGGGTTGTAAGAGGGAAGGGCACATACATATGCTCCTTGCCTTGGTGACAAGCATGTACACGTCTTTTTTTTTTTGAGTAAAAAAAGGGGTGGGACCTTCTATATTATAAGCATGTACACGTCTTATAAAGAGGTGTTTTTTCCTTTTTTCTTAGTCAAGGTCTTGTCTTGGTCTTTGAGGGTCCTCCTAGGCTCTCTTGGTTTCTATATTTGTCCTTAGTAGTATTAGAAGTCAATATTGACTTATAAAACTAAAATAAAAACAAGGTGATTTGATGCTCTTATAGTTGAGTCATTATTGGACTTGTTCTTTATTTTCCATTGTTTTTTGGCTTTCTTTCTATCTTTGTTGTGCATTTTGTGTTTCGGGATTTAGAACTAGTTTTTCCAAGTATATACGCTCTTTCATTTGAAAAAATAATCATACATATTCTTCTTATTAAAGAGTAAAGTGCATACATACACTTCTTTTATAAGCGAAAAGTGTGTACATACGTGCCTTTATAGAGGCAAAAGCGTGTACAATTGCGTAAGTGTTTTTTGGAAATTTGGGTCATATACATGCCCTATAGAAGGATAAGGCACATCCATACACTCCTTATAGAAGGAAAAGGTGCATAAAATATCTCATATACACTACTTTAGAGGAGAAAGGGGCGTATGACTCCATAAAATTGATTTTTCTACTTGTTTTTTCAACCTTTTTAATCCATGTTTTGTATTTTTTGGGGGGTTTGTTCCTAAAAATTATTGTGGGATATATATAGTTGGTAAATAATTAAAATTGAAAGGAAAATAATTTTTTTTAATCCTTCTTTGGATCCTTTTTATCCCTTGGATTGCATGACTATAAGACTAGTTTTGTTCTTAGGGTCTAGGTTTCATGGTCGTTGTTGTGGTCATTTCTGATACTCGAGATTGTATATGAGTTTGATACTTTTATTTTCTGATTTCATTTGATTTTTCAAACATAAAAAACACAAATTTCTTTCTTTTAGAATCTTTTGTTACTTTTTTCTTTGGTAGAAAGAAGAAGAGAAGGAAAAAACCTAGTTTGTTGCTAGTTATGTCTCTTTCTTTTTGTTGCATTGTTTTGCTTCATATTTGAAAAAGAAAAAGATATTAGCATAGGATTTTGTTTTCTTATCATATTGAAAATCATTTCAAAATAAGAAGAACAAAGAACACTCTTTTGTTTTCTTCTTTTCCTTTTCTCAAAAATTTGCATTGTGCATTTTGCATGAGAAATAGAAAAAATATCATTTCAAGGTTTGAAAGATTGTTCATGTATTTTGCTTGCTTGAAACTCTTTTTCATAGTAAAATTAGTGTAGATTTTTATTTTCCAGTGTTCTTATAAGTATTTTTGCAAGAGTCTCAAACAACATCAGTTTCACTTCCATATCCTTTGAGTAAAGAACATTCGCTAAAATGAATGCTAACTTTAAAATTTACTAGACTTTGTTTCTAGGGTTCATCAACAATTTTAGGGTTAGAGCCTTGGATTAGGCTAGAGAGTAAAATATCCAAGGCCATTGAACAAACATAGGAGTATAATTTAGGGAGAGTAAAATCCAATTTTTGTATAAGTATAGCCAAGAGCCTCCTCTAACATAGGAGTTAAACATGCAATTGCTTAAGGAATATTCAAGGAGATAATTCCCTTGAAGCTTGACCAAGCATAGTGGATTGATTGTATACGGGGGTTTCATTAGCACCTTTACCTCCCTGATAGGCGATGCTTTCAGAGCTTCAGGTGTTTCTACCCTGCCCATATGTTCAGTCTCGACTATCTATTGTGCCCTCTTAATGTTGACTACAAGTTGGTATCCATAGTTTGTATTCCTAGGTATCTCAAAGGTGATTGCAGGGGGTTCTCCATGGTACATGAGGCATACATTGTATCACACTATCAATACCCATAGAGGGTTCCCCGCGAAGTGATTTTTACTTGCACCAGGTAGGGATGGTAAGTGGAGGTTAGGGTAATTTCTTCTCACTGCTTCATTCATTGGTCTCATGACTTTATCAACCTATGTCAATTTTTGAAAGGTCCCTTTCCACCTTTTCATTGATTTGGACTCAGGACCTTATCCACCTAAAATAAATTTTTTGGAGAAGTTGTTTTTTTGCAATCTCTTAAGAATATTTAGTGGAGTGTTTCTTTGTATAGTTGGCCTTAGGTTGTGTCTATACCCCTGCTCTTGGATCTTTAATTCAATCCGAGTGACCAATCACTCCACTGGTCATGAAGGACCCTTGGTATTTCTCTTGAAAGCGTGGAGCCGCATCCTAGAATGCGTGGGTTTTTATACCACTATTTTGCAAAATTCAGTGTGTGATACTTTTTCAAATGTGAACCATCCCGCAAGGGATGAAACTGTGCATAAGAACATCATGGATAAAGTTCTTGAGGATACCAACCAAGGGACCCATTCCCAAGGGGATTCTTGTACTTTTTATTTCTTTGGAAATGTTGGTTCCCCCTTGAAGACCATTTTAAACATTCCTAGGTCGAATGTTGGACTATTGGTTTCATTGTGGACCACTTCAAATGTCCCGAATGATATTTATGTTTCTCAAATAAGCACCTTATGTCATGGGGATTGAATTGATGTTGATCCTTTACCTTCTTTTTCTGCGAAGTCTACTCCTCCCTATACCTATTCTGGTGAAAGTCTAGTTACTAGTAGCCAAAAGTATAAAAGGAATAGGAAGAGAAAGAGTAAGAAGAAGAAGAAGTCACCAACCTCTACTAGTCATGTTGGAGATGTGACACCAACCTGTGTGATTCATGTCATCATAAAAAAATATCAATAAGCACTTAAACACCACCACCGATAACTATTGGGAAAATGGAATGGTGTAGATCTTGAGAAAAATGGAAGGCATATGTTCATTGAGATTGTCTATGAAAGGTTAGGATTAACTCCCAACACTTATTCAAATTATTTGTTTCCATTCCCTTAATACCATGGATCCCACTTGTACCTGACTACCACATGGAATTTACTCATTTTTCCAGCTTCAATGACATGTTCTGATGACAAGAATCTCCTTGGAATTTAACCATAGGTCATGAGGATGGGTGGATCCCATCCCTTATATTTTTACCTCCGGTGCACAATTTTCACGTCTACTAGATCGGGCAGTGGAGGATTGCATATATCAACGGTCCATAGTAAAGTCGATCTTAAAGTTACACGAGGGTTAATGAAATTCTTAACCATGAAAGATATGATGGAATTGGGATGATCCAATCAAATGTTATAGAACATCTTTTGGCTTAAATATGCTCGACCGATAACCATACCACTTAACCCTGAAGGATCTAATGGCGTGAGGACAATCCAATCTAACAGTTTGGGGTATTTTCAAGATTAAATATGCTCGAATGATAATAGGTATCTCCATCCCAAATTCACCCTAATACAACACTTGTTCTCTTCCATGCATCCCAATAACTTCCACCTGTCATTACCACGTCATATGTATGACAATTCCCCAAATTTCCAAAATTTTGAATTTTCAAAATTTTCATAAATGCCTAAAATTAAAATTTATTTTTCCCGACCACCATGGAAGCTATGTAACTTATCTTATCATAGCCAATTTAGGCTTTGTGCAATCAATTCAACCTGTGGACTAGAAATTCAACATTCCAACATCAATTTATCATTGAGTTCCACTACATAATTGGGTTTTTTTTCCCAATTGCGCCCAATTCACCTTGACTGCTCTGCGATTCCACTATTGTGTGATGTCTCTAGACCTCATAGGATCTATGCTGAATTATTGGCTCTGATACCACAATGTAACGTACCCATGACCCATCCTTGGACATGCCACATAATACCATATTCATAACACAAAAACATTCCTCTAATACCATAATAAACTATGCCCAATATGGCTCTGATAGAACTCTGTACAAATATGCCCTTCAAAAGCTACAATTATGTCAGCCAAATAATATCATGCATGCATGCATATCCATATACATTCATAATTAATCATGCAAGACATTCATAAGTGAATTGTGAATCATACATATAATTAACACAATGGAAAATAAACATAATTCACACACATTTAAGCATAGCAGTGAAAGCATAATAATAACGACACTTATCTTTTAGAGAAGCACCAACTAGTTGTAGATCTAAGACGTTCCTTCTAGTTATATAAATTGTTTTTCTAGCTCTCAATAGTCGATCACCCTTGATCTAGGGATATGACTCCACCAGAGAAAAGGAACTCTCATAGGCCAACTAAGGTCTAACAACACGCAACTCAAGGCAAGGCTAATGACACTAACTCTAGCACATGTTCCACCTCACAACCTCTCATTCCCCATCAGCATGTCCCACCCAAGGAAATGTACCCCCTTCTCTACACCATAGTTCTTCGGGTTGTCCCACTTCCCTTCCAGGGCTTCAACAATAGGCCAGTCAGAAAGTATCAAAGCTATGTGGAACTAGGAACACTAACTACTATTAGGGGGCTTACAATCACATACTAGGAAAACACATAGGGAAACCTATTCCCAACAATCCCCCTCTCTAGTTTCTAACTTTTTCAAGTTAACCGAACAAGAAAATACTACCCAATACACCTAGGATTTTTTGGTTCACAAGGATCATAAGGTCTCAGCTCGCTCCTCAAGCTCTAATTCAAATTATTTCTTCCATATTGAACTATCCAATTTCCTCGAATTTTCCCCTCTTTATAGATTGATCATGCTAGAATTCCCTTTCCACTAAAACTCAACACTATATATTCATTATATTTTCATGACACTTTTCATACAAGGAACTCCCTTGTTCCCACTTGGTAATTCATTCCCCTCCCTTAGGAACTTAGGATATTAAACAACATAAACATAGGGTTGTAGTTTTAAGAATATTCCTTGGCTTACCCCCTTAGCTTAAGTCCTTCTCAAAATCCATTAGCCCCCTTTCCCTCTCATGGATTCCTATCCCCCCATACTCATCTGTCCCAGGTATGCAACAATGATGTATTTTTATTAATATACAAAGTAATATTACAATTTACAAAGATTGGATCATTGGCAATAACATACAGTCTCACTAGACTAATGTCACATAGGCACCCTAGCCTAACATTCATACAAATAAGGCACTCTATCCTAAAACCATCTTGTATCACCAACCCATATGAATAGGTATGCATACATATATCTAGTTATCACTTGGGGGTATTACACGTTTTTTCCAGAAACAAGTGAAATCTATACTATCCAAGAATAATGTAAGTAAAATTACATTGGATGAGGAAACTAAGATTACAAATTATGAGGGCATTAAAGAGGCATCCAAGTCACACTTTCAAACCCTCTACATGATGTAGGAAGAACAAAAAAAAATAATGTGGAGGATATGCTAGAGCATATCCCTTGTTTGATATCAGTAGAGGACAATAGAGCTCTGACTCGACCTATAGAGGAGGAGGAGGCCAGGAAGGTGATATGGTTCTTAGACCCTGAAAAAGAACCTGCCTCGGATGGGTACTCTATTTATTTTTCCTGAAGCTCTGGGGATCTAATTAAGTCAGATATCTATAGAATGTTGAAATATGCTTAGAAATCCTTCAATTTAGGGGGAAACACAAATTCCTCCTTTCTTGCTCTTGTTTCAAAGGAAGCTAACCCCTCAAATTTTGCAAGGTTCTGACTGATTTCACTTTCCAATGCTTCTTACAAGATAATGACTAAGATCATAGCTCTCAGACTTAAAAATATTATGCCAAGGATAATTTATGCTAACTAGAGTGGTTTTTTGCAGAATAAGCAAATCTTTGAAAACACTTTTTAGTGCATGAAGCCATTCACACAAGTCAGGAAGTTGGGGAAAATGGAATGGTCATCAAGATAGACATGGACAATGCTTTTGATTTCGTGAGGCACTCCTTTCTATTCTAGGTTATGGAGAAATATGGGTTCATCTCAAATTTTATTCAATAGATTGCCTCTTGCATTAGAGCACCTTGGATATCCCCTCTCTTAAATGGTCATCCCTCTTCTTACTTCCATATAAGTAGGGGTTTTGTTCAAGGATGCCCTTTTCATTGTCATTGGTCATCGTCATTGTTCATCATGATGGTCGATTATGTCAGTCATAAGATAGAATTTGAAAGGTTAATGGAAAATCTCCCTGGACTGAAGATAGTCAAAGGGATCTGTAAGATAAATCACTCCTTGTTTGCATATGATACACTTTTAATGGGGAGTACCTCTCCTATAATCGCTTCAAGGTTCAATATCATATTGGATGCTTATCTAGACACCTCATGGGGAGCCTTGAACAAAATGAAGTGCCAAATATTTGGCTAGAACAACAACTTGAGGGAGTTGCATACAGTAGACAGAATCATTCAGTTTCCCTTGGATAAAAAATGGAAATCCTTTAGATATATGAGCATCCCCATTTCCAAAAAAAATCTTCCTCTTAGGTTTGGAATCATATTCTTGAGAAAATTACTATTAAATTTTCCCAATGGGGTGCCCACTTTCAATCCAACTGGCAGAATAATCTCAACCAAATTTGTCATGTCCTCTTTGTGTCTATACCAGTGCTCAACCTTACTATCACCCTAGAGAATTATGAATAAGATCTCTCTTCAAATTAGGAAATTCCTCTGGCAAGGGAGGAAGTCCAATGAAAGGAGATCGCATATAGTTAATTGAAACAAAGTTAGAAATACCAAAGACTATAGAGGACTTGAAATAATAGATCTGACATTGATGAACATTGCAATGGGATCAACGTTTTTGTGGAGGATAATTTCATATCAACAAGAGTGGTGGAAAAAGGCTCTTTGGAAAAAATACTTCAAAGGCCCCAGACTTAGATGTGTGGAATATCCATGAAAGAGGTAAGAGGCTCTCCAATCCAAAATATTTTGAAGAAGCTATTCTATTTATTTTTGGAAATATTATATAGATTATGGGGAACGATAAGAGAATAAGTCTCTAGGAGGACAACATATTTGGTAAACTGATACTCTCTCAAAAAGAGGATATAGATCCTTTAAAACAATGGATTAAAAGGAAAAAATTGAATACGTTGTATGTTATATCAGTGTGGGAAGAGAAAATTGGAAGATGGGTGGGATGGGGCCTTGGAGAAACCCCTATGCATATGGATCACTAAATTAGATTTTTCTTTCAAGTCTTGACTAGAGGCGCACCTGGAAATAAAAACGAGAAAGATAGATGAGGATGGGGGGATTATTATTACTCATTTAAAGCATGATACAATTTTCATTTGGAGTCTCTCCCTATTCCACCCAGGACCCAAAGTGGAAAAAATATGGAGCACCCATGGCATTCCCAAAATAAATATATTCAATTGGATGGTAGCCCATGGGAAAATCCTCATGGTTGAGATTCATCTAAATAAGAGGGGGATTCTAGGACATTCATGGCACGTTCTATACAATAGGGCAGAGGAATCCATAAAGACTTACTGATTGACTACAAATTTTCCACAAAAGTATGGGAGCTTGTGTTACAGGGCATCAGAAGCAAATCTAGGTGGCCTCAATTCTACTTTGAGATCTTTTCACAATGGAGAGTTGGGTCTAATGGGAATCTTAGAAACATGCCAAATTTGATCAAAGTATGGGAGGAATTTCCAAATTTTTTTATGTTGGCAAGTTTGGTTGACACAAAATAAAAATATTTTTAATGAAGAACCCTATAATCCCACTCAAAAAACCATGGAATCGATTTCTTGGTTGGCAGAATACATGCAAACTAAAATAAATGGGGTGGATGTTGGTCTATACAATGAAGAATAGGACTATATAGTGATGTTCAAAGTAGCCTTGAATAATATGAATAAGAAGAAACAATTAAGTCTCACTCCAAAAATATGGATGGTTCATTTTGAACCGCTTGAATTTATGGATTGGAAGGCTAAAAAAATATGCACTTGCTTTTATTTAATGGAGCCTAAAAAATAACCGAAGGGAGGAAGGCATGGAGATTAAATTTATGATCCTGGAGGAATTACAATTGTGAAATATGCATGGGGACTTGGGAGTGTATATAATAACCTAGCAAAAGTTTACTCTCTCTAGTGTGAGATCAACATTGCTAAGGAGGCAATAATTAAGGAATTGAAAATGCCTGGGGATTCTATTTTTGTCATTAGAGAAATCAATGAGAAAAGGAGTCCTTACAAGAATAAACTCAGTGCAATCCTATAAATCATCAACAAAATAGAAAATAAATTTGAGCTAACAAGACTTGTGCATATCCACTAGTACAAAATGAGATATAAGTGACTAGGCGACCAAAAAATTTGGTCGCCACAATTTTTTCAAGGGATAAATGACCAAAATTGATAAATTTTAAGTGAGCTAACTAAAAAAGACCAAGATAAATGACCACTTTGGTCATGGGATAAGAACTAAACTAAAAAAGACCAAGATAAATGACCAAATTTGGTCATGAGATATAACTAGATTAAAATGACCACATAATAATTGGTCATTTATTTGGTCATTTTAGTTGTGTCACTCTGACAATGGAAAATTACAATTTTGACAATGAATTTGTACAAATTACTAAATTCTAACACTACAGATGGATTCACAGACCCCCAAAGGGGTCTCTGAATCCATCTACAATGTTAGAAATTATTAAATTGTAAATCCCCTCATGTGTCACAACTCAATAATTGACACCAAATTAGCTATCATGAAAATGTCCTAGCGAGCTATGGCTTATATCATCATATTTAAAATTCCCTTAGGAATTAATTACTTTGAACTAGATCCAACCATGGGAAACTACTTCATATACTCAATTATTAGACTTTATATTGCACATTGAGAGATTTAATTTGGGGGTCTTAGGAAGGAACTAATTACTTTGAACTAGATCCAACGTCCATGTAGGGAAACTACTCCATATAGTCAATTATTAGACTTTATATTACACATTGAGAGATTAAATTTGGGGGGATTATGCAATTGACACCAAATTAGCTATTATGATGATGTCCTAGCGAGCTATGGCTTATATCAACATCTTGAAAATTCCCTTAGGAACTAATTACTTTGAACTAGATCCAACCATGGGAAACTACTCCATATAGTCAATTATTAGAATTTATATTACACATTATATTACATATTGAGAGATTTAATTTGGGGGGCTTAGGCATAGTAAAAATTATTCATAAGATATGTGTGAAAATGGGTTGCTCATTAATCCATATCAAGAAATGAACCAATGGAAGTTCTTTATAATATAAAATAAAATTATTATAGTGTATGGTAACGATGGTGTTGTCACATGTAAAATTCAAAATTTTACCCATTTATTATCTCTTGTCAATTCTACATCAGTTTCCCTGAATTCCTTTATCCTTGTGTAATCCTTGCACTCAGATTGTAAAAAATTTACGTCGGCCCTGTCAAGTTCCTATCACCTTAAGCCTTCATTTGACCAAAGTTTTCAAAGAAATTCATGTGATAAACTTCATATGCATAAGGCCTTATTTTAAAAAAAAAAGGTTTATTACTAATATAAATATTTTATATTAATATTTAAATCCAAAAAGTTTGATTAAAGTTAAATAAATAAAAGTTTTAAAAGTCAAATAAATATTAAATAAAGGTTTGAAAAAGTTGAAAGGGGAGATCAAGTGTCGAGATTAAATTTTGCTGGTCCTACATGCTCGAGGGTTAACATAGCAGAATGGGGAGAGATGAAAACCACCTTGACACTTGTCATATTTCCATTGTTTTCACTAGGTAGAGCAGTGGGGATTAAAACCACCATCCACCACCAACAAAATGCCTAAAGAAACGTGAATGTGATGATATGTCAATGGGCTCAGTTGGATTTTGTTGCTTGAGTTTCCAGATGACAAGATGAAGTTCATGGGGATAGCTTGACAAGGTTCCTCGGGCGAGGTTTTGTTTCGGTCTTCGTTCCATCGACAAGGTTCCTCCTGGTCAGTATTTGTGGCAGGTGTTTCATCTTGAAATGATTTTCAAGACAATGG
This sequence comes from Picea engelmannii, assembly GCA_009831015.1. Classification (NCBI taxonomy): domain Eukaryota; kingdom Viridiplantae; phylum Streptophyta; class Pinopsida; order Pinales; family Pinaceae; genus Picea; species Picea engelmannii. The sequence goes on from ML812455.1 coordinate 135,915, forward strand.
TGAATGGTATTAACACATGGTGTGGATTCTACCCTTCTTAAATCCATAAAACCTAACCCTAAGAAGCTCTGATCTCCTTATTTTGCTTGCTTTATAATTCTTCTGATTGATTTTGATGTTATTACTGGGAAAATCAAATTCAAAAATCGTTATTATGTAACACATTCAAATTGGTTATCTTTTTAGTATGTTGCACAATGGGTATTGATTATGTAGTGCTTTGATCACTGTGAATTTCCAATGGGTGTGTTGGTTTTTAATGGTTTTTAATGATCAAACAAAGGAAATTGTGAAGGATTGTGTTGTCTCTCCATAGAATATGAAGAATATTCGAAAACGTAGTGGAAAATGGGTGTGTTTGGAGCCCCACGTGGTTGATTTGCTGGAAGCAATTCCAGGAATTGGGGACAAATTTTGACAGGAAGGATGGTTTAATTTTTGTAGATTACTACATGGGAATAATACTGAGTTATCATTAGATTTTGTCAAGACATTCGATGGATTTCAGTCTCAGATTGGATAGCTAACCCTACAAGTCACATAACTCACCATTTATTTAGCTTTTGAATTGGTAATTGAAGGGGAGAGGTGGTTCATGAAGGTAAAATTGGATGAGAAGTTGTTGAACTAGTTTCTAAAACTTGAAAATACAGATCCTGACTAGAGCAGAGGCATCCCAAGAAAATGACTGCAAGACCAATGGAGAAATGTTTTGGGCATTGTTCAAAGGTATATCACTTGTGAGGGAAATTTATTTCTTGTCAATAAATTCCACATGAGGTTTTTGTTGCATATTAGTGGAGATAGAAAAATGAATCTCCCATTCTTCTTTCTAAAATTTTTGTCTAAGTTCTCTAAAAAAATTCAAAAGCATCCTAAGACTCCTATCACTAGTCTAATCCATCAAGGTGTCATCAAAGTGATGGTTATGCAAGAATTGGACATAAATGAGATCCCTTGGGAACCCTTTCTATCATATTGTAGTTTTATTACTTCAAGAGAAGGGACTCCAATAATCTCTAAGAAACCTAGCAGAGGAAAAATGTCCAAAAACACACAGGAAGAGAACCAGATCGAAGGCAGAAAGATTAGGGATGAGAAGAAGAAAAGATCATCCATGGAAGCTAGCAGATCTAAAATTGTTGTAAAAAAGGATGCTGAGATGAAGAAATATGGTAAACCTACACCTATGCAACATGAAATCAAAACATTATATGTTAGGAGAAAAACTAGACAACAAACATCTAAAGAGAAGTCATTTCTTGAGCAGAAGATTGAAACTCAGGAAAAAAGTAAAAGATCTTTTGTGATAACAGAGAAGTAGCCGATAGAAATTCAATAATATCAAGGACCTAAATAAGATCCATCGAGCCCACTAATAAGATGAAGCCTAATGCCAAAGCTATATTTAAACCCTCACTGAAGAAATAAAAATTGATCATCATAGAAGATGAAGAAACAGGGTCACCATTCTCAGATTTAAAAGAAGGAATTCATGAAACCTATGATGAGAAAATGAAGCATGGAAAGCAACACAAGAATCTAATGAAAAGGCCATGTTGGGAAACATTAAGGATATCATAGAGACTAAACAATTGAAATTCAACTTCAGAATTGCAGTTTTGAGTTGAAATTGTATAGGAAAGTGATATAGAACAATATTGAATACAAAACCATGCAGTTTTGAAAGCGTTGCACAATAGTCCTCAATTATGAAGCACTAGAGTTTGACAAGAAAAGGGGACTCACTACATCAAGGAATGAAGCATTTTGGTCAAATAACAACATGGAAGTCAATAACAACATCCAACAATCAACAATCAAGTAGAGGAGATAAAGTCAATGCTTATTTTTTGGATCTAATCCTATTATCAGGTTTCTAGTTTAGTAAAGACTTTTTATTCCATTTCGATGATATTATGTAATGAGAACCTCTATTTTCTATTTTGAAAAGATAATATCCTATGTATTGAAAGCTAGAAAACCTAATTAATACTGAAATATATAATATAATCAAAGCTATAGATCCAAATCCCTTTTTGTGTGGATCTAAAACTACATTTGGTTGTATTTTCACTTTCTATAAAAGAAACAATTGAAATCTATAGAGGAGTTGGATTAAGGGAAGGAGTGAAGGACATTTTCGGTGCTTGTAATATTTTTCTGAACTGTTCAAAGTGGATAGATACATAAGTACAAAACCTTTCTGGGATGAGATTCATGTGCCAATGTATTCAAGTCTGTAATTTTCCTTTGTTTATGTTTATCATTTCTCAGTTTTCCATTTGAATGTATAATGTTCAATATTTAATTGAAAGTAAACGATTCATAATTAATCTTTTGCTCTAGGTTCATAGCAATTAAACACTTTCACCCTTTCCTCTAAAATTAACACAAAATTCATCCATGTTTGATGCATTGTTTTAATGGACTGTTAATTCCCAATTCCTTCACCATACTACAACGAGTTAAGAAACTTGGAGGCATTGTCTATCTTGCCTCTACTATTTGATTTCTCTATCTTTATGATCTTATGGGTAATGAATGTTCTTTCTTTTAGTGTACTATGTGGGTCCTCAAGGTTGGAAGAAGTTGTCCGGCGATGATGTGGGCGAACTTCATTATAAATACTATCCAGTCACAAAAAATGTGAAATCAAATCAACAATATGCTATGTCAAAGAGGTTGGATCATATGGAACATTTGATAGTGTTTTCATTGGTGGAATTGGACACGTGGCATTAAGAGTAAAAAAAAAATTCCAACATATATGATATATTTATTTACTAGAGTTTATACAGTTCATCTCTTCAAGGACTATCACAAGCACTCCACCCTTCCCCTTTTCCATACATATCTAAAAATTCTATGTGAATATTAGGATCATCACCATCATATTCATCCCTAACCTGTAATTGTGTACAGATTGTATAGAGAGAGATATAGGCAAAGAAAGGTAGATATACCCTGGGGAATTGTGTGAGATTGTTGACAGCTTCTTGAGGGATGCTAAATCATATGTGTACTTTTTGTTTATCATTAATAATCTTCCATTCTCTGCTTTTTCTGCATTTGTTTTATGATTTATGTTGGTGTACATGGCTTACTCTTGGTGAACATACTTGTCTTCATAAATATTCTATGTAAAGTTATGAATTGGTTAGAAACTTGGAACATATCGTTCTACATTGTACAATATTACTTAAAACACATGAATTAGTGAAGCTTGGTTATTTATTTTCTTTTCTGAGATGATGAGATGCTTATTTTCTCTTCTTCTTATTTGCATTATAGATAGTTGAATGTAGATGTGTGTTGAAGTGGACATATACATATGGATATTATCTTCTAGAACATGAGCATGCTAAAAGACAATTCTTTGAGTACTTGTAGGGTAAGCTTCTTATTTCAGCTATATCTAGTATTAATGTAGTAATTCTTTGTTGAGCGTACTATCTATGTAATGTATTTTGTTAGAATATTTAGACACTTAGGAGTTAGTTAATATCTACTTGGTATAATGTGTCGTTAGGAAAAAGTGTGTTTATTTAGTATGCATTTGTAGTTAGGAAATCCAATGGTCATGATATGTTCCCGACGTAGAGTGATTTGACAATTCATATTTTCCTTGATCTTAACGTCCATTGATCCATGACTCAACACCCGATTGGTCCATCATATCTATTTAAAGAGCATGGAGGGTCATTTTCCAATGATCGATTGTGAGAAAATATCTTGTAAAATCTCTCTATAATCTTTTTCTTTTGCATTAATAAACTACTCCAAGTGGTCGCGTTGGCTGGGGTCATGGATGTTTCCCCGTAGGGGTTTTACCACGTTAAAACAACACTATGTTGATCTTTGATCTAGTTGTGTGAGTGGTTTTTGAAGGTGTTCATCCTCTATTGGAATACCTGTGTTGTCGAACATGGTATCATAGTCTGTTTGAAGACCCGCTCCTGTTGTAGATCGAGATCGTGAAGCCTAGTTTCATCATATCCATTTTATGTCCTTTCTATACATTTATGGGATGAGATGACTTTTCCATTTCGTCTGAAGCACTCATTTCATTTAGGAACACTTTTCGTTTCACTCAAAAATATTTTCGTTTGCCCAAGATATAGCCATTTCAGTGAGATCCGAAGGTATAAAGCTTGAATACGCACTTTTAAAATTTTTGCAGAGTATCATTTTGGTTTTATTTTGGTTTGTATTATTTATTTCTGGGTTGTTACTCTTTTAGATCTACGTATTCTCTTTGTCCCACACCCTGTGTGATCTCGTAAAATCAGAAACATATAGGAAAAGGTGCATCTTCCAGGTAAGCTAACCGAGATCTAACCCTTGTTGTCATCGAGAAGCGATTTTTTTTTCTTGTGTGAAAAGAGTTTTTTATTTAACAACAACAACACCCCCAATCCTCTTCCTAAATGTTTTGCTAGACCATTTGGTTAAAATTTGTCTTATTAAGTATGAGGTCTTCGATTCAAGTCTCTCTTTTTGTTACTTTTTTTGAAAAAGTTCATTCTAAAATTGTAAAGTGTATTTCACTTCAAGTATAAAAGTGAATCACTATAAGTAGCTTTGATATTTTATTTTAGAGTTATTTATTTTGCATGCAACTTTTCTTTTATAAAGTAACTTCATTGTAAAAGTGATCCCCACTTCTCTTTATAAAAGTGGGTCACTTCATAAAACAACTTACACCACCACGTAGTCCTTTGGTTACTTTTTATGCCTTTTTTAAAAAGGGCATAACTCTCACATCTGAAGTCCATTTTCAGTGCCGTTTTTTTTTTTTTTTAAAACCGGCTAAGTTTTTGAGATCTTTCTATCTAGATCATCAATTTCAGTTTTTAAATCCATATTATCTGCATATTTAATATGGCTTCTACAAGTAATCTCTTGCTTACCAGCACCAACTACTTCCAATGGAAATCTCATATGGAGGATTTATTAAGAAGTAAAGGCTTGTACCAAATTACCTTGGGGAAGGAAACAACACCCATTGATGCTGATAAGAATTTCAAATGGGATAATAAGAATGACGAAGCACGTGGATTAATTGGAATGTCCATCTCTCATGATTTAAGGTTCCACCTTCAATCAATTGATCAACCCCAAGAAACTTGGGACAAGATTGAATATGTGTTTGGTAAACACAATATTATTCGAGCACAACAATTAGAAAATCAAGTATTGACTTTAAGTCCAAATGATGTTTCTTGCATTGAAGACTATTTATCTAAGTTTAAAACACTCATAACTTTATGTGAAGAATGTAAGATAAAGATAGAAGAAGATCGTTGCATATATTTTATTCCTTATAAGCTAGGTAGTGCATATTATGTGTTTGTATCTACCTTTTATGCCATGAAAGAGGCTCTAGGGGAAGCTTATAAAAAACCCAGTCTTGAGAAATTTTTTGATGCTTTGATTAGAGAGCAAGATAAGCTTGTACAACTTGGAGTGATCAGAAGTGCAGGTACCTCCAACAAAGCCTTAGTTATCCATCAGAAAGATAAACCCAAGAATCCAAAGAAGCAACATCCTCGCCACAACAACAAGCAATATAAGGGTCCCAAACACACTTAGACAACTTCCGCTCCTAATGGTGACAAAGGAGAAAAATATAAAAGTAAGAAGACCGACAGACATTGCAACTTTTGTGATAAAAATGGTCACGATGAGTCCAAATGTTTCAAGAAGATGGAACTTTTAGAAGCAGTTGTGAAGAAGCACAACATTGATATTGATTCTACTTCTTCTTCTTCTTCTCATGGACATGGACTTTCTGCTTCTGGTTTCTCCTTCAATACAACTTCTACTTCTTCTTTTGATGAGTGGCTTATTGATTTTGGAGCATCTTATCATATGGCTAAGGATAGAGACATATTTTTTTTCTCTAAATGAATGTAACACCAAGAAAATATTTGTTGGTGATGATAGATCTCTCAGTGTTGAAGGATCTGGAATAGTTCAAGTAGAAAACGGTCATTTCACTGACGTATTATGTGTTCCAAGTCTTTATTGTAACCTTCTATCAGTATATCAAATCACTCATTCAGGTGAAGGTAAAACCGTAGAGTTTTCACCTCACCAAGTTGTAATCAAGGATCTAAAAGATCCTAAGCATGTTATTGCAACTGGAATTGTTGATGATATTATCAGGTTGTTCAATTTTGACAACTTTGGGTCATCATCTTTTTCATCAGTTTTTGTTGCTCATAGCGATGACTTGAAAAAACTTTGGCATGAGCGGTTTGGTCATCTAAACTATCACTCATTGCAAAAACTATGTAATCAACAGATGGTGACTGGTCTTCCTCTTTTTCCATACAGATATGGTGTTTGTATTGGTTGTGTTCTTGGCAAACATCATCGGGACAATTTTGACAAACGTGCCTCTTGGCACACCTCGGGCCCTTTACAACTTGTTTACAGTGATTTGTGTGGTCCACTTTCTTCTCCTTCTTTTTATGGGTGCAAGTATTTCTTAACTTTCATTGATGACTTTTCCATATGTACTTGGGTTTACTTCTTAAAACTTAAGAGAGAAGTTTTTGACAAGTTTTTGGCCTACAAGGCCCTTGTATAAAAGAAAACTGGACATCAAATTCAAAAGTTAAGAATGGATAATGGAGGTGAATATGTGAACAATAATTTTACAGGTTACTGCACTACACATGGCATCCAAATGCAACACATTGTTCCATATACACCACAACAAAATGGTGTTGCTGAGAGAAAGAACCGCACATTAAAATAAATGGCTAATTGTATGATCCAATCTAAGGGATTAAGTCTAAAGTATTAGGCGGAAGCAATCAAATGTGTAAACTAAATAGTAAATTGCACTCCCACAAAGGATCTTAAAAATATAACACCGAAAGAAGCTTGGGCTAAAATTAAAACAGATGTAAGTCACTTCTGTGTATTTGGCAGTATAGCATGGGCTCACATTCATGATGAGAAAAAGAAAGCATTGTAGGCTAAAAGTGAGAAGTGTATATTTGTTGGTTATTCTGAAGATGTCAAAGGTTATAGACTTCTTCAACCACATTGTACTGAAATTATTATTAGAAGAGATGTTAAATTTGATGAAAATCTCTTGGTCTGCGAGCCCAATTCAGTGATTGTGACTTCTTCGGCCTGTGAGTCATCTTTGATGTTTGTGCCTTCTTTTGTTCCTATTCTAGTTTCTTCTTTAGATGATGAAAGTGAGGATGAAAATACACCTCTGCCTACTCACCTTACTCCAGATAAGTCCTTTGAAAATGAACCAACACCAGCTCCACATCTTCCTATATGGGTCTGTTCAACACGAGAAGCAACTAGTGATCTTGTCAGTGATCCTTCATATCAGCATCAGACACGTTCACAATTCTAGTGAGCCTCTTCTCTTTTGGCTCAAGTTTCAGAGACTCATGATCCAGAGACATTTGCAGAAGCTTCAGGTCATCCAGATTGGGATACAACAATGAATGAAGAGTATCGCTCTTTAATGGCCAACAATACTTGGGATCTTGTACCTCTTCCAAAAGGAAGAAAACTTGTCATATGTAAATGGGTCTACAAAGATAAGTATGCATCAGATGGAAGTGTTGAAAGACACAAAGATTGGTTAGTTTCCAAAGGATTTTCCCAAGTTTAAGGAATTGACTATAATGAAACCTTTTCCCCTTTAGCCAAAATGAATTACATCAGCCTTATTCTTGCCCTTGCTGCCTCACATAAAGCAAGCTCCCTGAGCTTGGTATGAAAAAATGGACAACTTTCTTATTGACACTGGATTCTCTAAATGCATTTCTAATCCTAATGTTTATACCAAGAAAGTAGGAAGTCATCTCATAATCCTTGTCCTTTATGTTGATGACCTTATCCTTACTGGTGGTAGTGACTCAAAACTTTTAAACCATGTGAAAACCAGCCTTAAGAAGAAATTTGAAATGACAGACTTAGGTTTTTTGCACTATTTCTTTGGCCTTCGAGTTTTGCAAACCAATGAAGGAATTTTTCTTTCCCAGTCTAAATATGCTTGTGACCTTCTTCGTCGCTTTCACATGGATGATTGTAAACCAACCCCCTCTTCCTTCCAGTCTGGATTCAATCCTGTTTCCACCTGTACTTCTCCCGAAGTTGATTCCACCATGTACCATCAGTTAGTTGGTAGCCTCTTATACTTGACTCATACCTGTCTTGATCTTTCCTTTTTTGTTGGTCTTGTTGCACGGTATATGCAAACACCCCATGAAAGCCATTGGAAAGAAACTAAAAGGATACTTCGCTATGTTCGTGCTACAATTTAGTTCAAGATACATTACACTTCAGGGGGGACTCCTTTATTGGTTGGTTTCACTGATTCATATTGGGCCGACGACCCTAATGATCGGAAGTCTACTGCAGGTTATGTTTTCAGCCTTGGTTTAGGACCTATCACTTGGGCATGTAAGAAACAATAGGCTATTGTAATTTCTTCAGCAGAAGAAGAGTATTGAGCAGTGGTAAATGCAAGTTAGGAAGCCTTGTGGCTTCGATAGATCCTTTCAGAGTTTGGATTCCAACAACATCATCTGACCAGCCTTTGGTGTGACAATCAGAGTGCCATCAAGCTCACCAAAGACCATGTTCAACATCAGCATAGAAAACACATCAAGCTACACATGCACTTCATCATAAAGATCATTCATGATCAAGTTATTGAAGTGCTCTTTTTCCCTATAGAAGATCAAGTTGTAGAAATTTTCACAAAGTCTCTTATAAAAGCGAAGTTTTCCAAACTTCAATCTATGTTAGGAGTTCATGAAGTTTTCATTAAGGGGGGATAATCTCTAATGCCTCCTTCCTTCTCCTATTGTGTCAACATTGTAAATCCTTCAATCCTATCCCAATTTGTTCTTAAGGGGGGATGTTAGGATATTTATACACTTAGGAGTTAGTTAAGATCTACTTGGTCTAATGTGTCGTTAGGTAAAAGTGTGTTTCTTAGTGTGTTTATTTAGTATGCATTAGTATGCATTTGTAGTTAGGAAATCCAACAGTCATGATATGTTCCTGACATAGAGTGATTTGAAGGTTCATATTCTCCTCGATATTAAAAACCATTGATCCATGGCTTAAAATCCGATTGGTCCATGATCACTATTTAAAGAGCATGGAGGGTCATTTTCTGATGATCGAATGTGAGAAACTCTCTTGTAAAATCTCTCTGTAATTTTTTTCTTTTGCATTAATAAACTTCTCCAAGTGGTCGCGTTCATTGGGGACGTGGATGTTTCCCCATAGGGGTTTTACCATGTTAAAACATTGGTGTGTTGATCTTTGATCTGGTTGTGTGAGTGGTTACTGAAGGTGTTCTTCCTCTGTTGAAATACTTGTGTTTTCGAACATATTCTGTATGTTTTCAATTTGTTCTTCTCAAATCTTCAGTCTGCATATGAAAAGCATTGTAACTAAAAACCTTACTCTGAAAAGGAGATTAAGGTACGTGAGGCTTTAGGAAAGCTTGTATGATCATCATGGAGGAAAATAAATGTCTCCATCCTGGAACCAATTGAATACAAATTTCAAATTATGTTTGGTTTCAATATTCTTCTTTTATTGATGTCCTATTTATGTTTTTATAACTATTGTAATTGGCCTTTATTAATTCAGTGTTTTGACTTGTGATGTGAAGGAGCTCATGGATTGGGAGCACAAGAGTATGACCATTGGCAAAAAGCATGCTTGTGGGAATGATGCACATGTTTCTATGCTTCTTGGAGCTACCAAACTGCTTCATAAACACATAGATAAACTCTAGGTGCTTTTCACACTTGTATGTTTTGATTGTATTTTGTGTAGAGTTCAGATTTAATTTTGTGTAGAGTTCACATTTAATTTTGTGTAGAGTTCACATTTTATTTTATTTTTCCTCATAACATTGTTGGTTACATGAGCTAGAAAACAAGAAAATAATATCAACGACAGATATTGCTTCTAAATTATTGGCCAATATCCTTTACTCATATCGAGGAATGGGCTTGTTAGTAGGTGCAATGATTGTTAGATGGAATGAAACAGTAATAGAAAACTCGATGTTACAGTGGAAGTGTTTTATATTATGTGCTAACAAGAATAATAATTCTATTATTGGCTTTAAATTCACAAGGCACTAGTCTATATTATGTAGATAGTGAAGGAGGAAGACTTAGGGGAACATGTTTTTCTATTGGATCTAGTTCACTATATGCTTATGATGTCCTAGACAATGGGTAGGGTTTGCTAGCAATTTATAAATTATTTCTCAACTTCTATTGTTTGAATTTGACTTTGTACTGACTTTTTCTTGTCTTATGATCACAAACATAGGGATCATTGGGATATGGAAGTGGAAGAAACTGCAAAACTAGCTCGCTAATCTATATACCATTCAACATTCGTGATGGTGCTAGTGGGGGTGTGGCAAGTGGTAAGTAGCATTTTATAATTTGGCATACTTGATATATTTCATTATAGATGTAGTTTCCTTATGATCTTATGGGTAATGAATGTTCTTTCCTTCAGTGTACTATGTGGGTCCTCAAGGTTGGAAGAAGTTTTATGGAAATGATGTGGGTGAACTTCATTATAGATATTATCCAGTCACAGAAAATGTCAAATAAAATCAACAATATATTGCTATGTCAAAGAGGTTGGATCATATATATTAAAGCTCTACCGTCAAAAAATACATTGTTTCTCATATCCTCAAACACACCCAATCTTTTTTAACTTATGTTAATCTTTTGTTGTAATGCTTAAATGTTGTTTTAACTTGGTGGTTTTGTGCATGTTTTGTAAGATGTAGGTGCATTATCATCGATAGTCGAAGGCAGGGGAAGATTAACTCAGTGGTCATTACAATATTTTGAAAAGACATCAATGTAGATGATTTTCATGTAAAGTATGAAGACGGTTTTTGTCATGGACCAGTATTAGTCCATTAATGGATTTTCAGTTGGAAACTAATATTTATTTTAATATTTCTTGACATTTCATACAATATAATTTATTTGGTTGAAAATTGTGTGTTCATACTTGATATTATTTACCCATTGTAATTAACTAATGTGACTTCGCATGATTCATATGATTCACATGTGTATTATATGAGCATGCATATTGTATGATTTTTTTAAATTTAGACATAATATCATGCTTAATTTATATTGATTAATAATGGACACCATTAAAACCACTAATAATTAATGAACACATACAAAACGACAAAAAATGACCAAATCAATCATTTATATTGATTAACAATAACCTGTTATAGCAAGATTTGTCTCACCCCATGCAATTTGCTCAAAAGGCCTTTTCCATTTCCCTATGCAGACTTGAAGTCCCCTTTTGCAATTCTCAGAGATAAAAATAATATTTTTCCACATATACACGCTCTAACAACTATACAACATGTGTATATGCAGGTTGCGCCATTACAACCCGCGTACATCGGGTTTTGTGCCAAAAATAAAAAATTGTGTTGGTTTTCCATGTCACGTCACGAGATCCATTATCCTTGAACTTCCATATACTGGAAACATTCTGAATCAACCCTTTAGTTCCATTTGAAGGCTATAAATGGGTCATATCCAAGCTGGGGAAAGTGGAGAAGAATTCAACTTTTGAGAGAAAATTTACTCAGGAGAAATTATTCACTTCATATTAAGTCTGCATCCCTTTGTCCTTTTAATTTTGAACACATTGTTCAGCCCCCAAGCTCTTCCCTTTTGATGGAGAACCTCATTTCCTCTCTCATATGATATTTCCTTTGGTGGAGGATTGAAGTGGTGGAGGCCCAACTGGAAGTTTGTCATTATACACTTTTGTTGGTCATATTTTAATATAAATACTCTTTTCTCGTCCAATTAATGTCTTGCAAATATTTGAATTTTTATTCCATGGGAATATTTGTTATGAATATTGATGGATTATGCTATTATATGTGCTAACTTTATATATTATCACCATATGATTGTGTATCTTGGTTTTTGAGGAAAAGTTCCAGGTAGATAGCTTTAAGTCGATTTCTCAACGTTGGTCTTCATTGAACGTCCGAACGAGGTAGGATATTTATCTTGTCTTATTAACATGTTTGTTTATATAGCATACTTGAGATTATATTTGATTTTTTCAGTCATTCTGTCTGTTGTGGTTTACCCCATGCCATAGAGTGATTTTCCTCGTAACATAATTGGCGACCATACTGGGGAAATAATCTTCTATTTTGGGGTTTGGAGTGTTTTTCTCCTTTGATTGCTCTCAGTTAGCTTGCATTTTCTTGTCGTCTGATTGCTTGACAGCCTATTTTCATTTTGAATCTAAGTTTCTTAGCCTTATCCTTAACCTGGTAGTGTTGTAATACATATACGTGGTTTTTCCCTCGACAAAGGCGTACATACACAAGTTGTCATTCTATAGGGAACGTACATACGCTATTTTTTCTTAAACAATCGCGTACATCAATATTTTCTTCTTGATTGATGAGTTTGGTGTTTGTTGGGTGAGTTTTGATGGTTGTTGAGTCTTCTTAGGTCTCTATCATGACTATTGAGTGTCTGTAGAGTAATAGGAAACCTTTCTTGGGTTGAATTTTCGGGTGGTTCTTCTTTCTCATCATATTTTTCATTATTTGTTCTTTCATCTTGGGTTGAGTGTTTGCTTCTTGGTATCCTACTTGGTTTGTCTATTTTTCTTACACTAGGGTCTATATATCAAGCAGTGGTTTAGTCCTTGCATTTTCATTTATTTATATTGAAAATACAAAAAATAAACATTTCACATCATGGCATTTGATCTTTTGGGTTCTTATTATTGATATTGATATACATGGAAAGATTGTATCTTATTGAAATTGCAGAATTGAATTGAAAGTTGCATTTGTGAAAAGCTTATCATTCTTTTGAGAATTGAAGTTAGGACTTTGCATTATATTCATATTCATTTCTTTTATATGTTGAGTCACAACATTATCAGTTTCACGACCACATATTTTGAGTAAACAAATCCATTAAAAATAACACTAATAAATTTAAAATTGATTAGAAACAATTTCATTTTTCAGAGTACACAAACTAGCTTAAGATATAGAGCCTTGGGATAGGATTTTGTGAGTAAAATTCTCCAAGGCTATTAAAATCAACATATGTGTCTGAATAAGGGAGTGGTGAAATCCATTTTATAATTAATGACGTCGGGAGGCTCCGCTCACACCGGAGTTAAGCACGAGGTCACATGAAGTTGGTTGCAGAGATATCCCTCTAATACCTTCTTAGTGTTAGAGACATTTTTGAGGATCTATTTGTATATGGGGGTCTTGCTAGTAACTTAACCTCTGTGAGAGGCGGTGCTTTCAAGATTTCAGGATTTGTTACCCTGCCCATACGGTGGACCTGACTTATGAATTTTCTCCTGCGCATTGGTTATATCGCGGTAACTTTAGATACTTGACATAGGTAGCCATATAGGTTACTTACAGGGGTTATTCTGCAGGTACCCTGAGTCAAATAAGGGTCGGAAACCAAACAACCTTTATGGAGGATTATCTCTCCGAGGAAATATGACCGACTGCGTTGTTAATCCCACAAGGTCCCTTATAATTGATTATGATACCTCTAATCTTTTTAAGGGAGTCTCGAGCCCCTCTTGGGCGAGACATACCTACTCTAGTGAGGGAGACCCTTTTCAACCATTTTATATTGTTTATGTGCATTTGGCCTGTTTATTTTGGTGTGCTCTTTGATTATTAGTTGTCCTTAGTATTTTGTATTGCATCGTGCGTTTTCATTGTTATGGTTAGTGGAACCCCCGTGACTCCCTCATTTAGCACTACCCAACCCATGGTCTTTTCTCATTCCATGGGGATGAATCCTTTTATATTTTCGAGTGGTACGTTGAATCATGATACTCAACCAATACCTTGGGCCTCTAATCATTTTTCTCTTGGTATGCCAAACATGTCTTCACACTTTCCATCCCTTATCATGTGTTCTTATGTGAATCATATTTTTGGGTTTGGGGGCATGATGACTCCTTATTCTCCCTTTTCGTTTGGTGGGAGTCGTATCCCTCAACCAACTCTTATGATAGGAGGTTGGAATATTCCTTCCTATGGATCTAATCCTAGCTTCACTTTTCCAGGAGCAAGTGCTCAAATGGGAAAACATTCTACTTACTACATCACGTCCACCTATCCTTCTTCCTCTATGTCGATTCCTACGAACTATTTTCCCATGGAGGACCTTCGTCTGTCCTCTGGTGTTTCATCTGGGGGGAGTAAGTTTTATAGTATGGGAAACCCCCTTCATGAAGTTCCTTCATTTGGGGGAAACATATATCCTCACATGAGTATCCCTTGTCATGTCACTTTCTCTTCGCAAGTGACTTCCTTGGTGACGATTCACTTACAACCATTTATGAATCAATTTGGAGGAGGATACTATCCTACCGAACAAGGCCATGGTGTATACCATAACCCTTCCTGGACCGCAATTTCACAAAACCAGTCTTTCCTGAAACCTTCGTCTCAAATGTCGTAACCATCCGCCACCAGTCCAGTCACTACAATTCATATTGTCATTATATCACCAACCTATGCTAATAATGTTGGAGATAGATCAACAACCTCTGTAATTCATGTTGAATACCAACAACCAACCACTGCAAGTCATGCTGGGGGCACAAATCTAGTAAATTCTAGTCACACTGCACATACATCACCAATCTATGCTAGTCATGTTGGAGATTCATCACTGATCCAGGAGGATCCTCACAGTCGACACATTTTCAGTCGGCTTCAAATACTGCCAACATTGTCTAGTCAACAAAGAGCTCAGACTGGGCTTTCTGATGCATTTTGAATGAAGTCAATTGGACTTCACATGTTAGATATATGTCTTTTTGATATTTAGGGGAAAAATGGTATTTGTAAAATGTTTAATACATGAGATAGGGTTCTCATATTTATGTATTTTTTCATTATTTTAAAAGGGATTATTTGGTGCAAATACATGTTGGCTTTCAATCCCTAGTATCAAGGAGAGTCCTAAGGAGAGTTGATATCTTCATGGATGGTTGAGAGATATTCTCAAACCAATCCCTTGAGATATGCCAAGATCCTAATTTAGGGGATCTTGAGAGATATTATCTCCATGAAAATCTTGATGTGGTTGAGATGGATATGTTATATAAACCCTGCTTGGGGGTCAAGAAGAGGGAGGAAAGAGCTTGTGGAAATATTATTGAGAGCTCATTGATTCGGAGGATGCCTTTGTAAAGGAGAAATGGGTTGTAGGCTTGTTTATGTATCCCTTTTGAAGCATAATCAATAGAGTAGATTCATGGGATTCATGAATCTAGAGACATAGCCAGGAAGTATGGTGAACTCCGTTATCATATTTTTGTCAATGTTGTATGTGTGTTTTTTATGCATTCTCACTTGGTTAAGTAGATTTTTTATTTATAAACATTCACAACAGTTTTGAAAATTTTATGTGATTATGTCCTTAATGAAGCATGGTTAATTAATCAAATTTCCCTTATTCACATGCAATCGCGTCAGTAAAAGATATTATTTTGAATATTTGGATGTAGGAATATTCTCACCAAATCTTCATATCAAGTGGTATCAGAGCTGGTCTGACCAGTTTTGCATATTGTGAATATCACCATGGGCAAAGGACTGAAGAAAGCAGAAAGACTCCAAGAATTAGAAGAGATAAATCACAACATTCAAGCCAAAAATGTAGAGTTGAGGAGACTTTTGTAGGTTGCAGAAGAAGAGAAACAAGATCTTTAAGAGAGGTCTCAGCTTCATGGAGAAGTCCTTAACGTAATTATTGAAGAATTGCAACTTGAATTGCAAACCAAGGACGATCTCTTGGCTAAATTTCATCTTGGTGAACGAATGGAAGACAAAGAGACTTCTATCATGGATGCACAAACTCAAACTGAGGTATGCGTTGAGAGTATTTATTCATGTTCGCTTTCATCTCAATATGATAATAATGTTGGCATGCAGCTTCTCACTAAAATGGGATACAAAGGAGGTGGACTTGGCATTAATGGCCAAGGAGTCACTCAACCATTAGAGGTGGTACAAAGACCACCATTTGTAGGTTTGGGTTATGGCAAGGTAGAGATTGGAGAGTGCTCAAAGACTGCTAAAGAAAGAGCCACTTCTACATCATTGGATTCCAATAGAGGAGCCAAAGAATCTAGTCCTCATCAGATCTGCAACAAAGATAAACCAGGAAGGTATAAAAGTCATTCAAAATCTTTTCTTGAATATAAGAAAAATGATTTTTGCATTATATCTTCTAACCGTGATGTAGCCAAGCATCAAAAGCAGAAATTTTGGGTTAATAAGATAGATGTGTCCATGAGAAGTGAGACAAAGCATAAACCACACCTTCCAAGTCCTCCCATTAGGAATGCACAGTTGAATGGAAAGCGAAGGAATTTTTGCAGTTACTACAAAATCAATGGCTATTGGGAGAAGAAGTGTTGGAAGTTACATCCCAAAATTCTCCACAAACCAAGCATAAGGCATATTGTTAAAGAGCCCATGAAGAAGGAGGTTCCCTCAACCATTGTAAAAGCATGATTATAAGAAGAAAGTGTTTGGTGTTGGTTGGGTAAGCAGTTGATAATATTTTTGCAAGTTTTATTTATCCTATTTTGAAAATTTTGGAGCTATATGCGGGCAAGTATCCTCCCTAATGAAGAAAAAGGTCGAAAAAATTATGTCTCGAGTTTTGGAACTAACTATACCAGATTTAAAAACTTGTCAAAGAGATTCCAAAGACACTTGAATCATTTTGAACGAACTCAGTACATGAATGTTTTTTGACAATTGCACTTACGAGATAGTTCCTACAATGAGTGTGCCCACAAAGCCTGAGAATCTGCAGTGGCGCAATCAGTGGGAGATAATGGAAGGAATAGCTCATGTATTGGCTAACCTTCATCATGAGTATATTCCTCTTTTCATCCATCACAACATATTGTGTGATAATATGTTACTTGAATCGACAATCCAAGTGTATGTCTCTAACTTTGGCATTCCGAAGTTTCTTAACATCCACACAAAATCAAACTGGAATAAAGTTGCAGGATCCTTTGGATACATGACCCAAAATTGGGTTATACAATGAAAGTAATGGAGAAGTGTGATGCCTAGCCACATATCTTCATAGTTATATTCCATGTAAAAAAAACCTCGACTTGATGAAGTCGGTGTTTATTGAGAGAAATATATTTTCTTGGATCTGCTTACGATCGTTATTCTCAAAATGGGCTTCCTATTTTTATGTTGCAAAATATGCAATTTTTGGTGGTGCTCCATCAACTATTGCAATAGATTCAATACTGGATATTTGTAAGATTACTCTATCACATTGTCAGATACAATATCATTATGTGCCAAAGCCTTCTTTTAATGTCCTCTGCAAACAGAACAAACCTCCTCTCACAATGACCAACAATATCAATGGGGCTCACGACCTTCCTTTTTGGTAGTATTTTATCACGCAAATCAATCCAATGGTCGGGTTCTTTATATTTGTTGTTTTCTGCAATATTGTGATCTGAGTAGCCGCGACAGTGTCCTTATTCACTGGTGTTTCCAAAGAATGTAGTGTGAACGCATGGAACTGACTCAACGTCCATTCACCAGTGCTACCAGTATGTGTGCGCAGCTACAATTTTGTTGAGATGAAATCAATCATATGTCGTAAATGTACCTTCCTAGCACCTAAGACGTTTGTAATCAAGACCATCATATTGAAGCGTCTCAGGAATTTGGACCGTGCTGACAGTGAATCCTGAGGATGTGAAGTGTATTCTAAGGATGAAAAAAAAATTATTGAACGACTCGGGGAATCCTTGTGAGATTCGTGACCAAGTATTGTAGGAACCCTGCCAATAACGCTTTGTTAGGTAAGGAAATCATGAATGAAATCTCGATCCTCCTCTGAATTCAAATCTGAATTTTGAATTATGTGATGGAGAATGATAACAATTTTCTTTTGACCGTATCTTAGCAATTATTTTCTCTCTGGCTAATGCGATCTAAGAAAATCCCAAACATTATGGGATCCCCGGAGGAAGCACAAACCTAATAAGTTTGTGAAAGTCAATCCCAGAAAAACGCAGGGGTTACAGGTGGAAGTTTCGTTGTTGTTAACCACTTGTTAAGTAATTGTGGTCAGCGCCTAAGGCCCACGAATGTCTATGCACCGATCAAGGATGAGATCTCTATTTATCCAGAAACTGTTAGACAAATATGTTGGGATTCGGGAGTTATGGAAAGTCATTACACCAAAAAAATCCTTGCAAAATCCATGGATCTATGGTGAGCTTTTGAAACATTCGCTAAGTGAAGATCAAAGTCATGGTAGAAATGGTTTCTCCAGTTTGTAGGAGAAATACATAGCGGTTGCGGGTTATTATTTTGCAAGGGTTATGTCCCCATTCACAAATCCATGGAGAATATTGCGATCGAACATCCTCCTAATGGCTTCTTCAACTTTGACACCGTTATTCAACTGGTTGAGAATCGAGGGTTGTCACTGCTCAGTTTGGAACCGTTAACTGCTTGGATATGAGTCTTGTGGACCAAGGTGGATGAGTTCAAGGACAACAATATCTCCATATTTTTTCACTCTTCAGAAAATCCAAGTGTTGGCGTCATTTAAAAATGCAAGCCTTCCAGCCACTAATGAAAACTTTCAGCAATGATGCAGTTTTTGGATAATGATACAGAAGGGTCTATTTTGTATGGCCATTTTCACAAATTTATGGTGCTTCTTCCACCAGAACAGCTTAAAGATGATCCACAGAGCCTCTGGTTTGAGGCTGCAACTGTGGTAGTTGTAGCTCCACTTGTTGTAATTCCAACTGGAAGTGTTCTTAAGTCAACATTGGCTGGAGGCATGTCCTGTGCACTTTCTACATCTTTGATGCATCCACTTGACACAATGAAGACACGTGTACAAGAATCGACACTCTCCTTTCCTGAGCTTATTTCAAATCTCCCACAAATTGGATATAGAGGCCTATACAGAGGCTCCATTCTAGCAATTATAGGGCAATTTTCAAGCCATGGATTGCGCACTAGTTTTTTTTAGGCAAGCAAAATGTTGTTAACAAATGTGGCTCCTACACTTTCTGAAATTCAGGTACAATATCTTTCTTCCTTGATTGGAACTATTCTTGAAACTGCTTCAAAGATATCATGTGAAGT
>ML812455.1:155281-166429 GCA_009831015.1 Picea engelmannii
TCGGGAACATATCGTGACCGTCGGATTGCCTAACTACAAATGCATACTAATGCATACTAAAGAAACACACTTTTACCTAACGACATATTAGACCAAGTAGATCTTAACTAACTCCTAAGTGTCTAAATATCCTAACATTTACTCGTTTGTTCCCTACTATTGTTGTGGTATAGGAAGCATGGTCCTTGCCTGGGGGCCCTTCAGGTTCTGATTCATCTTTGGTTTCCCAACATTCTATTCCTTCTCTATTTTATACATCAGTCGTGTCGATGCAATCTTCGGTTGACACCACTCTTATTTTGAGGGGTGATGAATCTCTTGACCATGTTGTCTCTCATCTTGTTCAACCATCGGTTGTGTCGATGCAATCTTCGACCGATACAACTTCTATTTTTGGGGTTGATACGTCTCTTGACCATGTTTTCTCGCATCCTATTCAACCAACAGTTGAATAAGTGGATGTTCTGATGCAATCTTCGGTCGATCCCACTCTTCTCTTGGAGAGTGACAAGTATAAGGAAGTGACATTGTCGATGCAATCTTCGATCAATCCCACTTTTCTTTTGGGAGGTGATGCGTCTTTCGACCATGTCCTTATCATTTCTATTCCTCTACCTTATGAACAAGGGAGCATTCCACTCTCTTCAAGTACGCTCCCTCCAAGTCCTAGGGTGGTTTCCTTTGATTGGAATGATCTTGTAGAACCTCAACTTCCTTCTTCTACACCGTTCCAAATAAGGGGCATTCTTCGATATATTGTAGATTAGGTAACCTCTGCAAGTATTTTATCATCCTCAAATTGGAAATATTTGGGTTTTCCCAATCTTGTGTCAATTGTCTGTGAGTTACTGAATTTCGACAGAAGTCCTACATGAGATCCCTGGCCTCCTCCGTGATATGTTGCTTAGAACAACATTCTAGAGTCTTAGTTAAGTTCTTTTACAACTCGATTATAAAGAGAAAATATTTTTGAGTGAACTTGTCTCTTTCACACTCATTAATTGGATTTGAAAGGTCATCTATTTGGTGTAAGTTTAACCCTTTTTTAGACCAAGTAAACTACTTTCGAAAAAGGAATAATCTAGTCACTAGTGGCTAGAATATTTCTCTTGGGTATTGTTTTATACTTTTTCAGGCCTAGGGGACTAAGTTTACGAAAAAGGTCATTCTTTGGAGTTAAGTTGTAATTGCAGTCCATTATCTTTCTTGCAATATTGAGCTATTGTCGATTCTCGCTTTCTCGCTATAATCTTACTACCTCGGAAATTTTCATCTCTAGCCAAACATAGCCTTTTTTATATCCTTTGCAACTTGACACCGTGTACCCTAAGAGGAAACATTCCCCCAAGTGTCCACATCCTGCATGCACCTCCTTGCATTGAGCATAAGTACATTCCACTGTTGGAACCAGTTGCTTACTCATGACACTCATTTCCTCTCTTGTATAATAACATTCATTTGTCTATGAAAAAAAAAAAAGATGGGCGGGAAAACAATATTATCTCATGTTGGCATCAGTCGTGTCTCCTTTGAACAGAGCACAAAATTTTGAGCCCACTTGTCATCTAAAGTTTGGGTTTAGCATGACCTTAGGAAGTTGAACTCGTTACTTAGAGTTTACTCCTCCAACTGGTTACTCTTCCAGTCCCTATGGAGAGTTTGATTAATGCCTCTTGCATCAAAAAGTTTCATTATCAAGTCTATGCTGCCAGATTCCTCCATATGTCTCATGCTCTTGCTTAAAGTATGTCTATAAACCCATGTCGACCATTTCTCAGAACTCTTGACTTTGCATGTCGGCCATACCCTCAGTTTATCTCAGAGTCACATGAATCTGTAGTCCTACCGTGCACCCTGGTCCTACTTTCATTATGGGTAGGTAACCTTGAACCCAACAGTCGACATCTACTCATTGGTCGCTAACTGGGGGGTTTCCCTTGTGTTCGAAGAAAATAAATCTATTCAAACATTGGGATTTGTGGAGTGTATTGGATGTCATTATCCTTATTGGTGTTTTCCTCGCCTTTGTCGAAAATTTTCCTTATTGGCTGTTATTCAGAGGGTCTCTTTCGTGCACTACTTTCACCTAGTGCATGCAAGAGATGCACAGGGTCCTTGGTTCGTGAACATCATCTTTGTCTGAGTTCCTCCAAATCATCAAGATATTTCCTTGTACCTCATGTTGAATGATGAGAGATGCCTTAATGCTCTAGAGTCCTATAGTCCTATGAGTACCTAGAGGCTTGCAGTCATCAGTGGTAAGTTCTCTCGCCATCAATAGTTGGGAATACATCAATGTCTCCTAATTGATGGATTCTTCAAGTGTTCGACCTCGACACCTTTATTCACACTTGTAAGAATGTACTCGGTGCCTTGATACCTACTTTCATTATCGGTAGGATGTCTCGTGTTTGTTAACGATATACCTTAATGACCGATAATCAAATGAAGTCTCATTATGTTTGACCTCAAGTCCTCTATTCACATGATGTAGACGTTCACCTTTGGCGGATCGTGTAGAAGACTTGAAGACATCAATTTATAGTCAAACTTTCCTGAGTTGTTGCTATCATTCATTGGACCAGTATCCAGTATCTATATGAATTCAATGATCATGGGATATCATATTGTACTCCATTGTATACAGATATCTTCAGATTGATTTTGAGACTGGTTTTCGTTGGGCCTTGTTCATGACTATGACTTCCTATGGCATGTATCTACTTTGTATTTCCTATTCATGGCCATGAACAATTTTTTGGTATATTTCCACATGGATCTGCAGTGTAATTCAAATTGGCAGCCATGTGTACAAAGTCATTATGGATTGTAATATTCTTATGAGAAACTAGTTCATCCAACTGGGTCTCCATTACTCCACTTCAAGGAATTATAATTTATTTCGGCAATCAAAGATAATCCTCTGACCTCACACATTAGGGGGCATCTGTTATAGCAAGATTTGCCTCACCCCATGCAACTTGATCAGAAGACCTTTTCCATTTCCCTATGCAGACTTAAAGTCCCCTTTTGCAATTCCCAGAGCAAAAAAAAATATTTTTCCACATATACATGCCCTAACAACTATACAATATGCGTATACGCAGGTTGCACCATTATATCCTGCGTACATCAGGTTTTGTGCCCAAAATAACAAATTGTGTCAGGTTTCCATGTCGCATCACGAGATCCATGATCCTTGACCTTCCATATACTGGAAACGTTTTGACTCGGCTCTTCAGTTCCATTTGAAGGCTATAAATGGGCCATATCCAAGCTATGGAAAGAGGATAAAAATTCAACTTTTGAGAGAAAAGTTACTCTCGAGAAATTATTCACATCATATTGATTCTGCATCCCTTTGTCCTTTTAAGTATGAACACATTGTTCAACCTCCAAGCTCTTCCCTCTTTTATGGAGAACCTCATTGTCTCTCTTATATAGCTTGCCTTTGGTGGAGGATTGAAGTGGTGGAGGCCCAACTGAAAGGGACTCAGTTTCTCGGTTCCGAGACATGCCAACACAGAAGTTTGTCATTATACACTTATGTTGATCATATTTTAATATAAATACTATTTTCTCATCCAATTAATGTCTTGTAAATATTTGAATTGTTATTCCATGGGCATATTTGTTATGAATATCGATGGATTATGCTATTATATGTGATAAATTTATATATTATCACGATATGCTTGCTTATATTGGTTGTTGAGGACAAGTTTAAGGTATATAGCTTTGAGTCGAGTGCTCAACGGTGGTCTTCATCGAACATCTAGACAAAGTAGGCTCTTTATCTTGTCTTGTTAGCATGCTTGTTTATATAGAATACTTGAGATTAGAGTTGATTTATGTAGTCATTTCGTCTGTTGTGGTTTACCCCATGCCATAGAGTGATTTTCCTTGTAACACGACCACAAATAAAATAACTAAAAATGACCACATTAGTCATTTATATTCTGAAACCACTAAAAAGAGATAAATGACCACTACAAAAGTGAGATAAATGACCAAACAAATGACCAAAATTTGCATATAAATGACCAAATGGAAACTTTGGTAATTAATTAGCAGTCACTTATCACGCGACCAAAATGTGGTCATATTTAGCTTGGTCATTTATAGCTTATCTTGTGGTCATATTTGGTCATTAATTTGGTCATATATTTGGTCATTAATTGCCACAATTAATGACCAAATATATGACCACAAGATAAGCTATAAATGACCAAGCTAAATATGACCACATTTTTGGTCACGTGATAAGTGACTACTAATTAATGACTAGTGGTCACCAACTCAAAAATTGTCATTTATATGTGTTGTCTTGGTCATTTATGTCTCATTTTGTACTAGTGATCAAACGGGAGATAAATGCTAAGGTAGGTCTCTCGGCAAAGTTTGTATGAGATATTCCTAAAGGCTCCCTTCAGAAAATGTCATGCAATTTTTCCTTCATATCCCATAACGATCTAATGGAAATGGGGAAAGGGTTTATATTCCTCCTAGGAAGCACAAAGGGGTTCCAAACCCCCATTGTCATTCAAATGAATTATTTGGATATGGGCTCTTGTGCGAAGGTGCAAGGTGGAATTTTTGACAGGACGATAGGAAGGTGGCTTGTCCAACTCACATCTATGAGCCTTTATTTTGTGTATGGAGAAGTTGATTGCATTCACAAATGCGGTTTTGGGATATATTCGATGAGGGGTTATAGACCCACCATAGTGAATTATTCAGAGAGAATTTTCAATGCATGTGTTGAGAGTTTCAGAGGCCAATCTCTAGGTCACTCGGGGGATAGGGTATTTAGATAGGTCTATAATGTCAACAATCTCTTTCAGGTATCTTCAGGAATGGATATCAAATTCGTTCATTGGTATTCGTTCCATAATTTTCTTTGTCGAGAGTTGAAATCGAGGGAGTGGGCAGTGACTATTCCTCTTGCTATATTTAGAGGTAGTTAGTTGCGGGTCTCTCAGGGAGAATTAGTATCAGGGATACTCCCTACATACCAAAATCATGGAGAATCCAGAGCATAAGGAGTTCAGGAAGATTCTAAGGTGCCACGAGAAGATCACTCAGACAAAGTGCACGACCCTAATTGGAATCTTAGCCAAATTGGAGGAGTTGGAGGCCAATTTCTTGACCCATCTTTCTCATTAGAGCCAAAGTATAGACATCTTGGAGGTAGAGTGTAGTCATTTGTGTATCTTGGTTGCAACAGTGCATGTGGAAACACTCTCATTGGCATCCAACAATATGGAATATAGACTACAAGGAGAAAGGGAGGACAATATAGTTAGCCAAGGAAGGAACCCAATGGACATCGAAGAACAAGGTTCTCCTCAATAACGAGAAGGAGAATAAGCACAAGGAACACCTATCCATAACTTTATGTATGTTTTTTAAGTATTTTGAATCAATTTGTCAAACAACGTGTGGAATCACCTAGAAGTCTAATATGTAAACATTGTATAAAAACTATATGCTATGTATAAATTATAGAACTATGCATGAGACATTTTTTATTACTATTGTATGTATTTGTTTTTACCATGGCACAACCCCCTTTAATATATATAAAAAAAACTTGTATGTTCTAGTTTAAAAAAAAACAAATTTAATGTAGATTTAAAGGTAATCACGATGATTTAAAGGAGAAAAATTAGAGATTCAGTGATGTCCAAAATAATAGTCAGGGGTCATAATAATTGAAATGGTGATATCATTATGATATTTTTTCAAGACAAAGTCACAAAGATCTTTGTTACTCTGAGAGATCATAGGATTAAATCATGCCCAAAATAGTCATTACATTTGTGGTCTCGATTCAAAATGGTGGCATCGATTCAAAATAAAGAAACATTACTCATAATTGTTGAAACGCGGATGTGATTATGAGCTTTTTTTAGTAAGATAATAATTGTTCAATGTGAAAAAACTAGATAATCTAATTTTAAGAGATAACCTATGATGATTCCTTACAATGTTATAATCTTTGTTGAAATAATAATTGAAAGTTTTGCATTGGCTAATTGAACAATCTATGTATGTTTTTAATGCTCGCATGTTGGTGTGGTTCTTCAATTGGATGAATAGTTTATCATTAGTTTACATTGTACATATAAATTAATCTAGTTTTATTAATTAAAATATCACTATATATTTATTTTTAAATTAAATTTTATTATTTTGAATTTTTTGTATGTAATATTTTGTCTTATCGTTAAGAATTTAATTAATAAATGATTTATTAACATTAATTAAAATTTCACTATATATTTATTTTTAAATTAAATTTTATTATTTTGATTTTTGTATGTAATATTTTGTCTTATAGTTAAGAATTTAACTAATAAATGATTTATTAATATTTTTAATTAACAATTAATTCATAAAAAAATGAATATAGCATAAATAAAGTCGTAGTTTAAATGTTTTACATTTTGGTCATTTTTTATGGATATTTTCTCCTTAATTTTTTATGAAATCCAGCAAAAATTTGTTGGATCTATAAATTTAAGTGGATAAATTTGTATAATCTGAGTGCCTCAAGGGTTTTTCAGCACATCCAATCCATTTTTATGCATTCAAGATTGCAATTTAGACAACAAAATATTGTGATTTCGTCCATGTTTATGTCGTCGGATTCCGACGAAAATAGCGAAAACATAGAAAGTTTAGAAAACGTCATAAATAAAATTTAAATTAAAGAGGAAAGGATGACCAGTCTTCTCTTAATTACTTAAACTAAATTCAACTAACAAAAATTAGTATTCTTTATTGAATAAATAATGTAATTATTAACAATTATTTATTTAATTTATATAATAAATATAAGTTAATAGTTATAAACTCAATCTTATTTAGTCACTTGGAGGAAGTGACTTCATTTAAATATCTGAGAATTGATGTTCATCATGAGCTCAACTACAATTATAACATTGAGAAAATGATAAATGGAGGGTGGAAATATTATTATGGACTTGAAAACAATTGTAAATCAACAAACCTTTGGCTTTGGGATAAGAAGAAACTCCTCTTTAAGGCTCTTGTCACTCATTTTATCTTACATGGTTATGAAGTTTGGGGTTGCAACATCTATAGATAATTGTGGAGAAAGATAAATCAAATCCAAAATCATTTTATAACTTATAATCTTAAAATTAAAGATAATACACCCTATCCCATCCTCCTCATAAAAGAAAGTCTTCCCCTGATTGAGAACATGACTATGACTAGGTACTTAAATATAAGAACAAGATAAAAAAACATGGAAGAAAAGAGGCTTCCTAAGATTGCTTCAAAATCTAGGAAAAACCACCTACAACTCAAGTGGGGTTTGCATAAAGTGTCAAGCCTTGGCTAAATCATTGGGTTATCAAGGAAGAGGTCATTCTATAGAATAATGATAATATTAAAAATATCATTACATATAAATTTAAAGAGAAATTATGGTAGGATAAAGAATTAGAGAATAAAAGAAAATTAAGATACTACAAGGAGGTGATCAACCCTAATCTAATAGATCAAATTTATTTATTTTCAATTAGTGTAAAGAGGATAATAAACATTGTTAAAATTAGAGAAGACTCTCATGATCTCCATAATAAATCTAGAAGGTGATATGGGAGGTCGTGGGATGTAGCTAGAGATTGGTCATGAGCTACCGATGGTGCAACATGCGACTAATTGCACCTTGCTAGGTATACAAAGCATGACCTCCCTCAATCTGAGAAATCCAAGGTAAAAGAGTGTGTCTTAGCATGACAACACTAGAAGGTCATCCATGCATCTTTAGAGTGGAAAATAGAGATATAACAATTTGAGTGGGCCAAATCTTCCTCGGGGAGGGACTCATAAACACAACAAGTAATGATGAAGCTAGTCTCCTAGAATTGTAGGGGAATGGGAAGTGTAGTAAAGATTGAATCAATAAGGATTTTAGTAAAGTCAGAAAAACCTATCGTCCTCTTTCTTCAAGAGACAAATTTTGAGGTTGAGGAGGCCATCAAGTAAGGAATAAAATATTGGAAACATAGTGAAGGGAAAGTGATGAGCTCCAGGGGATCCTATGGTGGTCTTTGTATGATATGGAACAAAACCTTGCTTCATATGAATTATATTCATTACACATAACACTGCATGTTAACTAGATTCACTCATATTCACATTGGAGAAGATATAACTATTGTAAATGTCTACATGTCTATGGTCTACCAAGAAAAAATTGGTTGCTAGAACACACTATCAGATCTAAGGAATTCAAATTTTTGGGAGCAATGTGTAATAGTTGTTGATTTCAACACTACTTTAAATCAAAAAGAACAAAATGGAGGTATTATTGTTCGATATCCTTGTAGGGAAATATTGGAGGACTTGATCTCTCTCATGGATTTGGTTGATGTAATACCAACAAAAGGTAAATACACCTAGATGGATAGAAGAACATGCCCAAGACATATAACAATCATGCTCAGTTAATTTCTAGTGAAAAGATCATTTTTGGATATAAACTATGCTCTTTCTTCTCAAATTCTTTGTTGGGCAACCTCATACCATATACCCATTTCTCTAATGCTTACAAAAATGCATAAATTCAGACCAATCCCTTTTAAATTCAACCCCTTATGGCTGCAAGACATCTCAGTCTATGATATTATCTCAAAAACTTGGAGCTTTTGGGTGGTTGGATCCCTAGTTTATATCTGGGAACAAAATCTCAAAGCAACGAAGCTTGCACTTAAGGATTGGGACAAATTATCTTCTTTGTCTCATGTTAGGGATGTCAAAGTGAAAAAAGAGAAGCTGGACCTTTTCCAAATCAGAATGGAGCTAGAGAAATTCACTTTGGACATCTTGACCAAAGAAAGAGAGACCTTTCAAAAATATCAGAAGGCACTTCGAGAAAAATAAGAAGAGTGGCGTTTAAAATCTAGAAGTATTTGGTTGAAAGTAGGGGATATGAATACCCAATTCTTCCATAAGGAAGCTTGGGCTAGGCTATGGAGGAACTATCTGAAATAAATCACAATCACAAATGGGGAGACTCTGATAGAATTTGAAAAGATAAAATAGGTGGCCTTTTCTCATTTTGAGGATCTGAACTCAGTAAGAGATGGAGCTGATTCTAAAGACACTGCAACAATGTTGGAAAATGTTCCTTCTCTTATATCTTTGGAAGAAAATGATATCTAAACTAGGAAATCATAGAATGTAAGGTTTAGAAGACAATCTAACAACTTTGGCTAGATAAGACCCCTAGTTTGGATGGATTTACCATTCATTTTTATAGGCTCTATTGGAATATAATCAAATTTTATCCAATTCAAATGTTGCAGTATGTTTAGAGGACATATAGAAATCGGGGGGGGGGACTAACTCTGCATTTCTTTTTTAAATCCCTAAGGATGTTAATCCTACCTCCTTTGCTAGATTTAGGCCAATATCACTATGCAATGTTTCATACAAGATCATGAAAAAAATCATAGCAAACAGGTTAAAGAAACTCCTTCCCAAGCTTATATTTGAAACTCAAGGAGGTTTCATGGAAAGAAGGCAAATTGTGGACAACATAATTATGGTCCAAGAGGCGATTAAGCTAGATATGACCAATTCCTTTGATAGAGTTTTCCATTCTTTCCTTTTTGATGGTATAAATAAGTTTATATTTTGTTCACCCTTTATTCATTGGATATTTGCTTGTATAAGAAACCCATGGATTCCCCCCTTGGTTAATGGAATACCTTATGGCTTCTTCAAAGTGAGTTGAGGGATTCAACAATGATGCCCATTGTTCCCTCTTCTTTACATTATCATGGTAGAGTCATTGAGAAGGAAACTGGAGGCTGAGATAAGAAATGACAATCTCCTGAGAATCAAGGTGGTTAGAGGGGTGAGAAGCATCAACCACTCTTATTTTTCGGATGATACCCCTGTTAGAATATAGAAGATTGTGCTCGTTTTACCATTGATGATACCCTCGTCACCCAACCATAGGCCGAAGCCACCCTCCGAGCACCTTGACCTTGACAGAGAAAAGAATCCTGGTAGCAATCCAATAGCCAAGAGAGGCTAATGCACCAAGCAAGAAAAGAAACCAAGCTGATCATATAATCCCACCCAAAGGCTAGCACACACCTTCCCAGAAACTTGCGCACAAGCTACTACTGCACCTGAGTAGATCCAGTTCTCTCTGAAACTGCTGAGATGTGAATAATGAGAACTGGTGCCCTGTATTTATAGTAGTCTGGGCAATTTTACTGGGGCCGACTTCTCCTTCTGGGTACTAATAAATTCATTTTAAATATATTTCTGCATCCAACAACTTTTCTAGGGTTTCCTTCATTTCTTTGCTTCCTTCC
Source organism: Picea engelmannii (assembly GCA_009831015.1). Classification (NCBI taxonomy): domain Eukaryota; kingdom Viridiplantae; phylum Streptophyta; class Pinopsida; order Pinales; family Pinaceae; genus Picea; species Picea engelmannii. The sequence goes on from ML812455.1 coordinate 165,649, forward strand.
AAAATATTCTAATCTCGTCATAGGTCACAATAGAGGTTCATACCTCCCGAAGCTACCATAATATTAAAACTCCCTCCTAGCTAGGGAGGTATGGTCTTGAGCACAACAAACCATTCAACTGGTAGCAACACGAGCACCATCATTATTATCCAACTGGATAATCTCCTATGACAACTGGTACAATATCAATTGATAGAACACACATGTGTTTATTTAAGGTAGTATGCAACTACTCAAATTGTGACACATAGTCACAAACAGTGAAACAAATCCACCACAGTAGTATATCTCTATTGTCTAGAGACAGACAGTCTCCATAACAATCATCTGGGCCAATCTTTCACTCACATTTGTGAGCTCTGAAAGAATATCTACCTCACGAACAGTGGAACATATCCACCACAGTAGTTTACATCTATTGTCATGCAGTCTTCATAACAAACATTTGATAGCAACCTGCATAGAAACAATGTTATGATATAAACTGAATCATCTGGGCCAATCTTTCACTCACATCTGTGAGATGTGAAAGAATATCTACCCTCAGTATAGAACATCAGCAATGGGCTATTTTCCCTATTCTTCTCAAACAAGGAAGAAGGATTTTTTCTGATTTCTGAGCCTGGACCATTCCTCACCCTGGGCCATTCTTCCTACACTAATCAAAGTGCACCCTGGACAGAATGTATAAACCCTAAGGAATGTCTGAGTCTGGATCATTCCCCACCCTGGGCCATTCCTCCTACACTAATCAAAGTGCACCCTGGAGAGAATGTATAAA
>ML812455.1:206619-232242 GCA_009831015.1 Picea engelmannii
AAAACGAACATTGATTTTTCTTTCTTTTCCATATCTCTTGTGGTTTCGATATCTGACTGTTAATGTTCTTCTTTGATTCCCTGGGTGGAATAGTCAATCTATAATTCTTCGCTATGTGTCCAAAACTGTTTCATTTGTAGCATTCTACTTCATTTGTCAACGAACCAAAACTATTTTGATTTATGTTGTATGCTTCATAATATTTTGTGGCATAACAATTATTCAAGTACCATGCATAGTTGTTTCGGTTCTTGGCATAGGCTCTGCAGTTTACAACTTTATGTCCAAAATTAGTACAATTAAAACAATGAACATAAAAGAACATTGGATACCTAGGAGTATATGTTATTATTTGCGACACATTCCTTCTAAATTCATCTTCTTGAGTCTTCTTTATTTTTGGAATATTCTTCTTTGGGGGCATGCATTTTTCATTCTTGACAGAATCTATGACAATCTTTGCATAGTTGTTTTTTCCTACTTCCTGTTCTATTGTCTTGGAGCTTGATCATTTCTCATTATGTACTTGATTGTATCCTAGTTTGGATCTATCATCAGATGGTATTTTCTTGCTAATTATTTGATTCAATATTCTGGTGTTCTTCTATTTCATATCTTTCTTCTGAAGATCTTTCCTTAAAGAGACTATTTTTTCTTCCAAGCTTCCAATCATTTTCTCATTTTATTCTAACTGAATTCTAAGTATTTCCTCAATTCTTTTGTCTTCTTCTATTTTATTTTTTAGACTCGTGATCATCTCCTCTAATTCTTCGAAGTTGGAATTATGAGATCCCTCTTTCATTTTTAACTCTTCCTTGAGTGACTTGTTTTTCTTTCTTTCCTTCCTAAGTTCTTCTAATGCACTGATTAATTCTACTCTGAGATCAAATTCACCTTCTTCTTTAGAATAATCGTTTACTTCCATGAAAAGTACTCTTTCTGAATCATTGTCACTATCATTATCCTCCTCGTCTGATGAGGAATTGTCCTTCTTTGAGTAGAAAATTTTCTTGAAGAATTTCCTTTTGTTTATCTTCTTGTTTCCCTTTTGATATTTATTTTCCCTTTTAGAAGCTTCTTCTTCATCACTATATTTATTCTTATGAGGACATTTAGAAGAAAAATGACCAATACCACCACAATTAAAACATTTCAATGGAAGCATAACTTTATACTTGCTAGTTCATTTCTTTACTTTCCTTAGGAAGTTAGTCATCTCTTAATCTTTGTCTAAATCATCACTACAACTGCAACTTGGTTTTGACTTTTTCTTGTTATTCTTCTTTGTCTTCTTTGATTCCTTGAAATCTATTTCTTTCATAACTAGGTTCTCATGTTCAGTTCTCATTTCATAGACTGCAAATATTCCATGTAGCTTATCCATGCTCAATGTACTGAGATCTGTTCTTTCTTCTAGGGATGATATTTTAGGATCAAATCTCATAGGAAGAGAACTCAATACCTTTTGAACAACCACTAATTCATCAGATTCTACTCCCAATCTCTTAATAGTGTTAACTATTTTGTCAACTTGTAGAAGGTAGGATGCAATGGCTTCATCTTCAATTGTTCAAACTTAGCTGTGAAAATTTGAAGCTTAGCTCCCTTAACCTTGGCATCTCCTTCATAAATATTATGGAGTTGACAAATACTAAATCAACTAGACTGTTCATAATAGTACCTTTATCCTTTGAGTTGTTTTCACTGAGTTTCTTTCCATCTCAATCAGTTGGGGGAGTGACTAGTGTTGTATACCCATCTACTACTAATTTCCAAACATTAAATCCATGTGCATGTAAAAATGTTTTTGTCCTTTTATTCTAGAAGGTATAGTTTCGATTGTCAAACATTGGTGCTCCAATCTTAGTGTATTCCATGATCTCCTTCTAGTGGTTAGGCTGCTTCCTGAAGGACCTGCTCTGATACCAGTTGTTGTAATACTAAGAGAGGGGGGGTGAATCAATATGAGCACAATTAATACTTTTAATCACAATATAAAACCTCCAATAAATATCATGAGCGTCATCAACACCATAATTCAATGCATAAACATCACACAAACATAGTACACCCGAATTTTACGTGGAAACCCAATGCGGGAGAAATCCATAGAATGCTTTTGTTATTTATCAAATAGTACATTCATTGGAAGCACCAACTTCCTATTTTTCCATCTACAATTGTAAGGAAGCTCTAACCCCCTATTTACATGCTGCAACCCAAAGAAAGCTCCAACTCCCTAATTTACCGGCTCCAATCGGAAGGAGGTTACAACCTCATTTCCTTGCCCCGTCCAACCACCCTGAAATATAAATGTAGACCGACATGTCACTACCTTTGTAGCTGTAATTGATAACTTGTTGTTGTTGCTATTTATGATACCTTTGTTGATGCTACTGATATCGATATCTCATCAAGACTGCAACCACATATACTTCCTACCATGATTCACAAGAGACTTCTCCAAATCAAATGCTTATAAATCACTAAGACATACATATTCTTGATTTCTTCAGAATACACACCCTAACACACACACATGAAGACATACCTTCAACCTGTAGCTGACCTAACTTTTAGATCCCTAATCTTTAACAATTTTTCCTCACAGGTTCATGACCCTATACATTGTTTGCTTGCGCATGTCTGCACTTTTCACTGCATCCCACAGATGTTCCCTCTTTTCCTCCTGAAACCCACAGATTTACTCAAAGAACATATCTCTGTAACTTCTTCTCCATATGCTCGACTCATGTAGACTTCTTCCTTCACTTGACTTTGTTGACTTCGACTCATTGCCTCAGATTTTCCAATTCGTATTCACATAAGTGATCTTCAATTGACTTTTCTCTGTGTTTTAATGAGGATCTCATGCAACTGACATGCACATCCAACTGACATGCAACTTGTTAACTTCTGATGCAACTTGTTAACTTATGTTTACAGTTACTTTAACATGCAAATGACATGCAACTTGTTAACTTATGTTTACAGCTCCTTTACCTTGACATGCAACTTGTTAACTTTTGTTTACAGTTACTTTAACATGCAACTGACATGCAACTTGTTAACTTTTGTTTACAACTCCTTTACCTTGACATGCAACTTGTTAACTTATGTTTATAGCTCCTTTACCTTGACGTGCAACTTGTTTACTTCTTGTTCAAGGGTTGGCATCAATGAAAACCAATCTTTCAACAACTAATCTTTCAATAATTAATCTAAACAATTAACTTTCAACAATAACAAGACTTTTACTTGTCTTTATGAAGAAGAAAAACAAAAGACAATGAAAGGAAATCCAAGACCCATTTCTATAAAGGAGATTTCATCCCTATAACTGAAGAGATGCCAATTGTATGCAATTAATGTGGAAGAGCCAGCCAAGACAAAAGGTCAGTGTAGTGTGCATTGTATCAAGGCCAATTTTAACAACTTGACATCTTTGTTTTACACAACAATTTTTACCCTTTATGCATAGCAAAAGGTTTTTAGTTTGAAAATGTCCACTGTATCCTCTAAAATGCAAGCCTAAGGCATACAATATTTAATTCCTTATTGTAGGATTGGGAAGTTACTATTTTCCACTCATCAAATCCCCATATGGTTTCCATTACCGATTTTTCATGCTAACCAATTTCCAAATAATGGAAGGATTGTAGAATTGAATTCCACAATATTGAGACATTGTTTGAAGATTTAATATCCTTTATTCTCCACTCCTCTTCTAAGAGAGGAATAATACATTTCATTTATCTTGTTCATTGTGTAATTCCTTACACACACACAAAGTAGTAATTATGTGTGTTTTCAATCAATTAGGTAAATACCAAGTTAAAGATAATAATGTATATATTGAGCCTCTTATCAACAACCTACTAAAGTTATGGAATGGCATCATTATGTACGAAATCTCTAGACCAAGATGATATTGAAGGAGAAGATGTTGCAGAGGAGTAGGTAGATGTGTTAGATGAAGAAGTCGAAGAAGTTGAGCTAGATGCAGATGACAATGTTCTCGATATATGATTGTATCGATTATTAGGATTAGGGTTTCTATTGTTGCATAAAACAATAGGATTTTGGTTTCTATTTTTGAATAAAACCCTAGTTAAATATTGTTAGGTCCTACACATCTAAAAGTGCAAACTCACACTTAATAAATACATGATTTGTTTTTAAACTGTAACTTCTTCCCTTGTGCAAAATGTATGCCAGGCTTCACAAAAATGCACACCTAGGTCTTAAAACAACTCCAATTTGAGTGATTCAAGTTATTGAGGGTGTCTTTGATAATTTGCACCCATGTACATATTTTTGTTTTCATTTGCAAACATAAATGTGGCTATTGTGTAAAAGAGACAAAATATGTCTTGTAAATTGAAAGACCAAAACAATACAAAGAGACTTAATTGAAATGCACACCCATGATTCTATGTAGCTCCAAATTTAGTTATACAAGTTTGTGGGTTAAGATAATAGAATTATATATATATATATATATAATGCAAAGTGCATTTTCAAATGAAAAAAATACTTCTACCTTGAACCAAAATTCAAGACTTTTTGTAAAATGGAGGGTAAAACTGTCTTATTGTAAAATGCACACCGAGGACTCATATTCATGGTTTTCATTCTTTGTTGCATTCATTTGACCGCCACTTATTCCCCTCCTTATGCCACAAGTTCAAACCCATCTAAAATGCGACATTAGCCCTCCCATTATCTCCACGTCGTATTTTGGGTGGTAGAGCCTACCCCTCATGGGCATCTTAGAGTAGCACCCGCCACTACCATTTAATGCCTATGATGTATTTTTAGGGCTCGAGAACCCTTTGTAGTGCTTTATTGTCCGAAATTGAGCCGCATTCACTCTCTTTCTACATCTTTTCTAGCCTTCCCAGAGGAGGTTCCCACCATTTTTGTGTTGTTTAAATGGTCGAACTTTATTGATGCTTTTGTCTTGTTGCTTATTAATGCTACATTGTTGTTTGTTTACATTGTTTATCGCACCGCAAAAATGCTTAACCACTAGCCATCTATTTGCTCCCATTTTACAAACACCCCTAGACACAAATTATTGTTATAAGTGGTCACCATTTTCCATGTCCTTTTACAATCCATTGCTTAAGGCATGTTCCATGCACCTGGAACTTTATCGCATACCACTCGTTCTCTCCAGTGGAGCTTACTATTACCCCTTTGTCGCGCTCGATAATCAACCATGACAAAGGTACACCGTGGAGTCTTCTTTGTCCTTTTAGACTCTCTAAACATGAAATGACAAGTGAGCATTCACTTTCTTGGGCTCGTTAAATCCACAAGATCGTATATGGGGATTTCTTTAGGATCTTTCCAGATTCCTTAAATATTGGAAAGACCGTCGAGCACCATTCTCCGCCCTGGGCTCGAAAATAAATTCACAGGTGAGCATATCGAGCATACTTCCATTTTCTTTCACGCTCATTCAAACATGAAAGAAAGAAAAAGGGTGGGGGTGTTTTCAGCCTAGTCATCTTCATAAACGACAATTGTCCATCGGGTCGCCCTTGAACATCACACATGTTTTGTGTCTATGTACGACAGTTGGGTTATCCATTGTCTCTAAGTCATTACCATCTCTATGAGTTCTCGAACTTCGTCGACCAGTTACTCTTCCAGTTATTCATGATGAGTGTTTTGGTCATTATCAAGTCAATGTTGCCAGGTCAAGTCATTTGTCATGTCGTTTTGTTCAAGGGAAATTAGCCTGTGTCGACCACTTTCAATCCTTCAACCCATTTATCTCGACCATCCCTAAGTTAGTTGTGCTCTACTATTACACTCTTCACACCATCTACATCTCTATGTTTCGTGTCGATTTATGGGGGATACATCAAGGCCCTCCTTCGATAGATTTTCTCTTGTCGACGATAGATCATTATCCAAGATCGAAATCTAGAAACCGGTTAGTACCTTGGGAATTGCAAACAATTCCCTCACATTTCGACAGTGGGTTTACATCATTGGCTCCTTTTGAATGAGTCTACAAGTGTTCGATCACAACTAATCCGTTCACACTCACCAAATTGTACTAGGTATCTTGGGGTCCATCATCATCATTAACGGATTCCCTTGCGTATGTTAACAGTATACATCAATGACCAGTAATCAGACGATTCCTACCGTGCTTGACATCAACTTGTCTACTTGCATGTTGTAGATTCGTACCATTGAAGTTTGGGATGAAAACCTTGGGTTGGGGTCAAATCATTCCTTTACAGCATACCCTCCCAAATTGCAAAGGAGTCATTCATGAGTGCTTTAGAGATCGCTCGAGCATCGAGTCATCTCATCGATCTATATACTGTGACATAGATCCACATTTGTACTTGGTCGTGGCTATGCTCTCACTTGTGGCATGGATCCACAATATATTCTTTTGTGGCCATGATATAGCCAATTGCGTCATGCATGGATCTGCAGTGTACTGTTTTGGAGGCTATGCTCAGTTTCTATTACCGCGAATGGGTATGACTGCCTCGGGGATGTTATTATTGTGCAGGACTAATTATAGTTTCTTCCCATCTTCCTTCACCTAAAGCTCCATGATTTTTGTTCATAAAGTATTTCGACTATCAGACACCTCTTCTTCCCTCACACTTTAGGGGGGCATACATTATATAGTTATTTGCCATCTGATCACTTGATGAACATCATCTAGAGGTTCGTAGGCTGATACATTGAATTATGTCACTTTTCCCTTCAGTTTTCAACACCTTTTTGTTTGGTCGCGGGTTGTTTCTTTACAACTCATGACCCAAAGTTTCTAGTTGTGAATTTCTCTCTTGCAAGTCGTGACCAATCGCAAACTATAGAAATGCAGAACATGATCGAGTCTGTTACTCCCCAAGTAGGATTGGTTACAAAAAGATGTGATCAAATTTTGGATTTCTCATAATATGACCTTGAGAAGCTTGTTATTTTGAGTGTTTAGATTAATTCCCCATCTTATATCTATCATCCTATATATTGAAGGTCTCTCATGGGAAAAGAGGAGGAAAAGAAAGAGTAAATTTATATTGTCGGATTGATCATAGAGATTGGGCAAGGAGATTGGGAGCAGCAAGTCATTTGATTGTAAACTTCTTATTTTATTAATAGAAAATGCACATGACTTTCCCGTCTATTTGGTTGTATGTGATTATTATGATCCTCGTAGAGAGTTAATATTTTCATGTTTTCATGTTATATTATTAGATCTGATATTAACTCATACATGTTATATTTAATCTTGTGAGAGATATTTGTTTATGTTTCCATGTGTGCAGATCTACATTCGTGAAAGCGAAGGGGATATTTGAAAGAGTGAATAACCAAGGAGTGTGCAGGCACAACCGTCAAATTACCAAGTAGGCTTCATATTCCATTAACTCATAGATTTATTCATGTGTGATTCAAATCCAATAATGTCTATCATTTATATCTCTATTATGTCTTAGGTCTAGGAAGAGCCTAATGTTGATGATTGCAGCGTCGTGTGACATTCTCCAGGATACGTTCTCCTCTGTTACTGAGTTGATTCGACTTGTGAGAGAGTCGAGTGTTGGGTGTGCCCATGTGATGGGGTGTATCGTTCTCCTCTAGACTGAGTTGAGTCGTGCCACAATGTTGGGTGTGCCCATGTGATGGGTGTATCGTTCTCCTCTGTGTGAGTTGAGTCAATGTGGTCTCCTGCTTTTGTATTCCTGTGGACTCAGTTGAGTCAGGCTTCAGATGGTACTCCAGATGATTCTCTTGTGGACTTGGTTGAGATAGAGATTTGTTGAGTATGACGTCCATGTGGTTGAGCACAGGTGGACGTGCCCCTAGTGGTTGAGCACCAGTGGACGTGTGGATCCCTACTATATTGTCTAAGTGTAAGATTTACTTGTAACCCTAATTATGATGTAAAGGGTACAAGTCGGCCCCACCATATGTGAAAGATAATTAAGGTTTATTGTAATAATTAATTATATTTCTAAGTTAATGAGGTCAACCATGTTGTGCCAATAGACACACCTATTGTTGTGTCTGATATTGTATAAATAGAGGTGATTTCCTTATTGAGGAAACACACACTCTCACACTTCGCTTGTCATTTGGAAATTTCAAACCTACCTTTAAGGTTGAAGTGTGCACCTCTCTTGGGCACTAGTTTCAAGGTTGTAGAAGCACCCTCTTGTGTGCATTAGGGTTTATGGTTGGGGGATCTTCTCTTGAGAATATAGTAAAGAATTGTTGGGTTTTCTTCCCTTGAGTAGAAGGGTTTCCCAGGATATTTTGTGTGTTCTTGTGCATGGTAATTCTTCTTGTGATCTTGGTTATTGCAACACTTGTGTATGGTGTCGCTGCATTTGTTTATGGTTCAAGTACATGCTAAATGAAATAAAACTCATGCTTGAGCCTAGCATAGTGAAAATTCAACATGGTTTCAAAGCTTAGGACTTAAAAGAAGCCATTGCACAAGCCGTCAAAGCCAAACGTCCTCTTTTCTACAATCTGTACAACCCTCTTAGGGTTTATAGAAAAAGTACGACCCTCTCCTTTTTGGGTTGTTTCAACACCTTCCACTGAAACACTGGGGCTAAAAATTGCATAGGAGTGTACGACCTCCTTCAACGCACCTCCAACAACTGTCAGATTGCAATTTCGAGAATTTTGGATTTTTGGCCCTAGGGTTCCACAATTTTCTGCAGAATTTCGGTTTTAGGGTTTCTGCGACCCATTGAAAGAGTTTTTTAAGCTCACCAGTGTTCTTCTAACTTTCAAGGCTTATTGTTGGCAGTCATAATTCCAACAAAACCTAAGATTGCTAGCCTAGCCTAGCCGTTAGGTTTCCTAGCCTAGTTGCTAAGGGTTCATGGAAGAATCTACAAACCATGAGGAACAGAACCTTGGTGGAAGATAGGCTTGATGGATCAAGCAACTTCAGTTCCTGAAAGTCAAGACTACATACCACCCTGGAAGAGGATGACCTATTGAGTGTGATACAAAAAGCTTTACTAGAGACAATTACCGATGAAGAGAAAGAAATACAACTTGCCTCCAATGTTGATGTTGATCCAGAGCCACATCAAAGAGATGAAGACATCAAAGATGAAGCCTTCTTATTCATATCAACACTCTCAAGTACGATTGCTACTGATAATGATATTTGGTTAATTGACAGTGGTGCCTCCAGGCACATGACCGGATATAGAGATCATCTGATAGATCTTGTTGAGAAAGAAACTAGTATGCATGTTGTACTTGGAGACAACACCAAATATAATGTGAAAGGGGTTGGAACTTCTACATTCCAACTAGATTCTGGCATACCCCTTCAGTTGAGTTAGGTATTATATATACCTGGGATGAAAAGGAACCTTGTCTCCATTTATGCCTTAGAGGATAAAGGCTAGAAGGTTACATTTTCTAAAGGAAAAGTTCTTGCATGGCACAAGAACTCACATATGGATTATGCCCGAGTAATTGGTGTTCGAGAAAACAACCTATACAGGTTGATTGTCTGACCAATCCAAACCCTGTTACACGATACTATCAGCTTGAGTGAGCTATGGCATAGGAGACTTGCTCACATTCATTATAGAGCCCTTCCCGCTCTAGGGAAGATGATAACAGGCCTTCCAGAGATACAGGTTCAACATAATGGTGTTTGCAGAGGTTGTGCTCTTAGCAAAAATGTCAAGGGGTCCTTCTTGAGCAGTGACAACAAATACAAGGGGATCTTGGACTTGATAAATTTAGATGTGTGCGGACCCATGACCGTTGCTTCCTTGAACGAATATTTGTACTATGTTCTCTTCATTGATGATCACTCTCAGAAGACATCGATTTATTTCTTGAAGACCAAGGATGGAGTCCTTGCGAGATTTCAAGAATTCAAAGCTCAAGTTGAGAACCTAACCGAAAGGAGGATCAAGGTGTTAAGATCAGATAATGGAGGAGAGTACACCTCCAGGGATTTCAGTGATTTCTGTATTGAGGAATGGATCAAGAGGGAGTACATCGTTCCTTACAACCCTAAACAAAATGGGGTTGCAGAGACGAAGAACATAACCATCATTGAGGCAACCAAATTAATGATACATGATCAGAATCTACCTATGATTCTGTGGGCAGAAGCATCCATGACAACAGTATATGTTCAGAACAGGAGTCCTCACCAGATTTTGAAGAACATGACTCCCGAAGAAGCCTTCATCAAAGTGAAGCATGAGGTTGGACACTTCAGGATATTTGGGTGTCCATTATACTTTCATGTACCCAAGGAGAAGAGGTTCAAGCTAGACCCTTCAGGCAGAAAGGATACATTTGTGGGACACAATGAATCTTCAAAGGCATACTGGATCTACATCCCTCATCAGAGACAGATTGAGGTGAGCAGAGATGTCATCTTTTAGGAAGAGATAGCTTTTCGAAGATCCAGAGAATCTCAGATGGAGATTGACAACAAGACAATACCTTCTCCCCCTTCAGCAGTTCAGAGGGAGAAAGCCATTGATCCAGTCGATCCAGTTGATCCAGTTGCTCCAAATGATGTACCCAGAGACATTGCAGTAAGCCATAAAAGGCCTGCCTGGGCTCGATAGACTCTGCAGGAGGCAGAGGCACATGCAACTCCTCGAGGCACATTCCAAGAGAGCAAGAGACCACAGAGATTCTCAAGATATGTTTCAACCATGAGCCACATCATTGATATTGAGCCTTCTTGTCATGGAGAAGCAACAAGTCAACAGGTATGGCAAGATGCCATGACAGAAGAGTATCATTCCATCATGAAGAATGATGTGTGGGATGTTGTTCCGCGACCAGAAGGGAAGTCTGTAGTGACTCCCAAGTGGATCTATAAGATCAAGCATGCAGCTGATGGAAGTGTCAAGAAGTACAAAGCGAGATTTGTGGCCAAACGATTCTCACAGGTAAAGTGAATTGATTATGAGGAGACATTTGCTCCGGTAGACTGATATACTTCCATCCGTACTACCATTGCACTAGTTGCATCCATGGGTTGGAGACTACATCAGATGGATGTAAAGACAACCTTTCTCAATGGTGAAATTGAGGAAGAAGTTTACATCGAGCAACCAGAAGGATTTGTGATACGTGAGTAGAAATCTTATGTGTGCGGGTTGAAGAAATCCCTGTATGGACTAAAGCAAGCACCTTGTGTTTGGTACGAGAAGATGGATGGATTCCTGATGAATTTGGGCTTCAACAAGAGTGTTGTTGATCCAAACCTATATTATCACAATATTGGTGACGAGTGCCTAATCTTGGTCCTATACGTTGATGACTTATTCCTCAAAGGTTCAAAAAGACTTATTGTTGAATGCAAGTGAGCATTGACTTCTGAATTCGAGATGAAGGATCTGGGTATGATGCACTACTTCTTGGGACTAGAAGTATGGCAGAGGATTGATGAGATTTTCCTGAGTCAAGGAAATATAAATTGGAGATATTGAAGAAGTTCGGTATGACAGACTGCAAATCCATGCCTACGTCGATGGTGATGGATCTAAAGAAAATGAACGAGGCTTCTACTGATTCAGGAGAGATTGGTCCACATCTATACCGACCGCTGATTGGATCATTGATGTATTTGGTTAACACCAAACCTGATATATGCTATGTAGTGAATGTACTCAACCAATTCATGAGTCAGTCGAGACAGACTCACCGGATAGCAGTGAAGCATGTATTGAGATATTTACGAGCCACAGTTGGATATGGCCTGAGATATGCCTCTAGTATAGACATGAGATTGCAGGGATATGGCAATGCATATTAGGCAGGGAGCACAGTGGACCGGAAGAGCACATCTGCTTATTGTTTTACCTTGGGGTCTGCCATGGTTTCATGGTGCAGCAGAAAACAGAGCCATGTGACTTTGAGTACCGCAGAAGCAGAGTATATAGCGTTGAGTGTGGCAATCCGCGTAGCAATGTGTCTTCGCAAGCTCCTTAGAGATTTATTTGATCATGAGATGGATTCTACCATTATTCATTGTGATAACCAGAGTTGTGTGAAGCTCTTTGAGAATCATGTGTTTCACGATAAATCGAAACACATTGAGATCAAATACCATTATATCAGAGACCTGGTGCAGAGGAAAGCAGTACACGTGCAGTACCTTCCTACACATGAGCAAATTGCAAATATCTTCACCAAACCACTTGCCAGAACGAAGTTCGAGTACTTCCGTGAGAGACTTGGCCTGGTGGAGAATGCCTCCCTAGCCGAGAGGGAGTGTTGATGATTGCAACATCGTGTGACATTCTCCATGATACGTTCTCCTCTGTGGTTGAGTTGAGTCGGCCTGTGAGAAAGCCCAGTGTTGGGTGTGCCCATGTGATGGGGTGTATCGTTCTCCTTTGGACTGAGTTGAGTCGTGCCACAATGTTGGGTGTGCCCATGTGATGGGTGTATCGTTCTCCTCTATGTGAGTTGAGTCAATGTGGTCTTTTGCCTTTGTACCCCTGTGGACTCAGTTGAGTCAGGCTTCAGATGGTACTCCAGATGATTCTCTTGTGGACTCTGTTGAGATAGAGATATGTTGAGTATGACGTCCATGTGGTTGAGCACAGGTGGACGTGTCCCTAGTGGCTGAGCACTAGTGGACGTGTGGATCCCTTGCTATATTGTCTAAGTGTAAGATTTACTTGTAACCCTAATTATGATGTAAAGGGTACAAGTCGGCCCCACCATATGTGAAAGATAATTAAGGTTTATTGTAATAATTAATTATATTTCTAAGTTATTGAGGTCGACCATGTTGTGCCAATAGACACACCTATTGTTGTGTCTGGTCTTGTATAAATAGAGGTGATTTCCCCATTGAGGAAACACACTCTCACACTTCACTTGTCATATGGAAATTTCAAACCTACCTTTAAGGCTGAAGTGCACACCTCTCATGGGCGCTAGTTTCAAGGTTGTAGAAGCACTGTGTGCATTAGGGTTTATGGTTGAGGGATCTTCTCTTGACAATATAGCAAAGGATTATTAGGTTTTCTTCCCTTGAGTAGAAGGGTTTCCCGGGATATTTCTTGTGTTCTTGTGCATGGTAATTCTTGTGATCTTGGTTATTGCAACACTTGTGTATGGTGTAGCTGCATTTGTTTATGGTTCAAGTACATGCTAAATGAAATAAACCTCATGCTTGAGCCTAGCATAGTGAAAATTCAACACGTAAGGGAGGTAACTCCTGCAAGGTACAATTATCCTACAACATAGGGCTTAAAGTTTTATGAAATCCACCACCATTCCCTTTATGATTGTCACTAAAACGGCTAGGCCCATTTGAATATCAACATATATCTTCACCTCAAAACATGTATGTGGATTGTCAAATGCCCAACATTAAACACAAACATGAGCTTCAATGGCCCAATGCATAGCAATGTCCACTATATGCCGAAATGAATCCATTAAACTTTATTATCACTTGCCATTCTTAATGAAACAACTGTTAGTACTTGCCAGAAAATACATTATCCTATTTGCTATCGACTTCAAAGTATTTTGTTTCCACAAAATAAACATCATCTCCTAACATGCATTCCTATTTAGAAGGATACATACTCAAAAGACAGGCGTCTGGTGAGTTCCACCAAACCTTCAAATTATATAGTAAAGAACAATTTTCTTCTTTTCAAACACTTAAAGGCCTACCCATATTGTACAAGACCAGTCTTGCTCATTAATGGAAGTTTTATCTGGCAGTAAACTTGAGAGAAAATATAAAATCTAGTAAGCGAAAATACTTCTGTGTAGCTATGACTTTTGAAAAGGCCATATCAGTTAGAAGAGACAGTATGGGAATGTTGAGGCTCACTATCTCATTTCAAGATAACTCAACCTCATAATAGCTAGCACAAAATTGCATCATTGATTTACTTCCCTTGCTTAAATAGCTTCATAGAATCAAGTTGCATATATATATATATAACGTTTTAGATCAACCTTCTGTCCTGTGAGTAACAAAGATAACACTACATCTCAACAGGATTGACCTACACCGAAGTTCTATAAATCTGGCATATCAATCACCCATAAAGTTTCTAATACAAAGAAAGGTTGAGACACATTTTCTTCATTGAAACATTCAGACAGAATTCTCTCAGGCAGTGAGCCACATTCACTGTTGTGTTGTCATGTAGGGCCAGTTCAAAATGTGATGCAGTTGGATAATTAACAGCAAAACAAAATCAGAATAACCCTATTTGCAGATTTTTCCCATCAATTTTACCAAGGCCATAGAATAAGCACCTATCAACTGGACATCACTCTTTGTTGATGCTTTGAATAATCTAATTGTATCAGAAAAAACGCCCAGAATAACTGCTGCACTATAATCTGCACTGTCCTTAATCCAGTTTCTCTGACGGTATAGAACACAATTTGAGATAAAACACAAACTGCTACATAAAATTTTCGCCACAACGTATAATATATCATATATACACGTTCTGAGACAAGTATTTTCTAAGATCGAGCATGAGCATAAGTTACGCATTTCTCTTTTAATGTTAAAATATAATACAGTCTGATGGTTGCTTATGTGAGATTTTGTTCATACTATTGCAAAGTTTGGCATCCTTACTGTCAAGTTAAAATGTGCACAATCCTTTACATTGGTCTTAGTGACTACCTGGTGCTAAGCTTATCTACTATAGAGATTTACACTGCTTAAATGCAACCACATGCCTGTTCAATACCCTTGCCGTGCTCTTTGCATATAGTGATGACAAAAATGTACCATTCATGAAGAAAGATATACACATTCTCCTCAATTTGCTTGAAGTGCAGCCTTGGACATGATTTTTAAGATATATATACTTCTCTAAACATTTCAGAGCTTCAGTTTTTGTCTTCGTTAGATATATCCTCTATTATCCCCTTCCCATCCATTACATCAAAGAAGAAAAAGTTCTTAATTGGATCACCTTTACAAGACATCGCCTTGATGACTTCCTGCTCGGAGATGGAAAAAAGAGTATTAGTATATTCCTTGATCAACAAAAGGACAGTGACAACAATTGTACATTTCTGCATATCTAATGTGTCTTACTCTCAGCAACTGGATTTGGACAACCTCCCTACAACTCAAAATAAGGGGTTTAATAACAGTCAAATCTCCAAAGTCCAGATCAGAGATTTAATAAAGCAGTCAAATCTCCAAAGGAAAAGGAATATGGAAAACAGTAGATCCGTGACTTTTTAAAATCACTGAGGATAAACGGGCCAGAGAAAAGAAAATCCATAGAAGATAACTTGAAACACGATTCACACATGCAAACAGCTCAGGAAATGGGGTTTACCATGGCCTCTCCTGTAAACTTCATGCTTTTAACAACAGGGTACAAAAGCACACATTCTCAAACATTGCCCAACAGCCACTAGATTATAATATTTGAGTTCCCAGTAGTGATGAATCACGATGATCCACAATGACAAGTTTTAGGCTTCTAAATCTAATTGATGAATGGTTATCTGAATTTTTTGATGAAGTGCAGAGTCCACAGACGGTCTTGGGATCCATGCTCAACAGGTCCTTTGGGGTTACAAGTGACCTCTGCGGTTGGCAGTTGATCTTCCATCCATCTGAAAATTCCAAGGAAGATAGGGGAGGTTCGCCAAGAAGATATTTCTTTGGAATGGATATATATATACACACTAGTGGCCTTTGTGGTTGGCAGTTGATCTGCCAGCCATCCAAAAATTCCAAGGAAGATGGGGGAGATTCTCTGCAAAGATATTTCTTTGGAATGGAGTGTGTGTGTGTGTGTGTGTGTGTTGTTAGCCTGATGGGTTAGCTCAATGGTTCAAATAGACTGTTTCAAGGCAGAGTTTGTTGTGAGATTTCCAATTCTAGTTTGGCTGAGGTTCAAGTCCAGTTGAGTCCTATGATGTTACCCACTGCTATTGTGGCTGGCAGTTGAGCTACCCTCCCACTATATATTCCAAGAAAGGGGGAGATCCCACGAGGTTTTCCTTAGAAAAATGGTATATGTTATCCATGTTGGACATTGGGTTCAGCGCTTCCCACGAGTTTCGTGACATGGGTTAACCCCCTCTCGTGGATCCTAACTCTGGCAATTGTGGTGGAGATTAACGCCTGCAGGTTTTGGTCTAATGGCAATCATAGTCCAACAAATGGGATCAGAGCGACAAGTCTCAAGTTCAAAACTTGCCCGGCACGCGCTGGGGGAGAGATTGTTGGACATTGGGTTCAACACTTCCTGCGAGTTTCGCGACATGGGTTAACCCCCTCTCGTGGATCCTAACTCTGGCGATTGTGGCGGAGATTAACGCATGTGGGTTTTGGTCTAACGACAATCATAGTCCAACAATCCATTTCCTCACCATATCGTATCCGGCTTTCTTGAAAATATGCAATAAACAACATATATGTACATGTCATTATGAGTGTAAAGCAAGCAATCAAGAAAAGAGAACCAACAACAAAACTTCTACGAAGTTGGGTGTAATTAGTTGTCCCATGCAGTAAGGGTAAGTTAAGACTCAATTATGAGTTTAATTATTAGTTTTAAAACAGTTTATTATAAGTAACCTAAATATGGCATTAATAAATATTTTTGGCTTGTATGTCATTATTGCATTCAAATAATAAGTGGTTTTGAGCCATGAAGAGGCAACAAATGGTAAAGTTGTGAACATTGGATGCTAGGGAAGCTAAGAAACTGGATTCGTGGGTTAGGGCCTATGTGTTATGAATCCACATGTCCAACATGGGTCTTGCATCTCTAACACGTTTGGGATACATGTGTTGTGATGAATATGTATTAATTTCAAAATAGTTTATTATAAGTAACCTAAATATGGCATTAATAAATATTTTTGGCTTGTAAGTCATTATTGCATTCGAAGAATAAGTGGTTCTAAGCCATGAGGAGGCAACAAATGGTAAAGTTATGAACATTGGATGCTAGGGAAGCTAAGAAACTGGATTCGTGGGTTAGGGCCTACGCGTTCTGAATCCACATTTACAACGTGGGTCTTGCATCTCTAACACGTGTGGGATACGTGTGTTGTGTTGAACATGTATCCCACACATGTTGGAATTGAAGCCCCACATGTCCAACACTTGAGATGACAAACAAATCAAAAAATGTCTGCAGATGTGTCCCAATGTTTGTTTGATGTAATTTTATTTTCTAAATGTTAAAAAAAAATACATTTTTATGTCTAGATTTTATTTATGTAATTTTAATAATTTATTTTTAAATAACATAATATATGTATCCCCTATGTCTTGGTTTGGGGGATCTATGTGTCCATGTCAAACACTCGAATCCCTATGTCCCCATGTCAAGTGGCTTGGTAGGGTAGCTATTAGAAAATGTTATGGTGCTCAAGTTTAACTACTTTAGGTTGTCTAACACCCTAATTGGCTCATGAAATAGGATGTCTCTCTAATGACATGAGATTATTGGTAAAAATGCAAAGTTGAGAACGAATACATAAAGGCACTCTATGCTACATAATGAGATGGGCACATTCTTCCATTGGTTATGTACTAAATGGGTGTCAAACTTCCCAAGTAGTGATTATGAATGACAACCATATTTCTTCTTGGCATATTTCTTCAAAGACTATTGTGATTTATCAAGATTCTGTTAGATTTTCCTTATTTACAGAGCATTAGAGTTACTAGTGTTCTTTTACTTCATTACCATTAACATATATATATCATGTACTAAGCAGTAGCAGCATAAACAAGAGAAAAAGAACACAAGAGATTTATCCTGGGAAAGCCCCAAATGGGGGGAAAACCCAGCAATATTTGCTCCCAAACCCTAGCTTCCTTTTCTTCTTAAGGGGAAAAACCCTAAACATCGTCTTCCCTTAAATTCCCTCAAGAACACTAGCAATAAAGACAAAGAGAGAAAATACAAATGAAAGAGTACAACGAGACTAGTTCACTCTAGCTCTCACATAACTAACACATGTGAATACACGAGTGAACAAGAAAGATTATTATGGAAAGACTCCCTCCTCCCTGTATTCATATGAAAGGTGAGGCAGGCTTGTTATCACACAATCTAGCACCAGGCGCAAAGCTTTCACAAGGCACTAAAACAAGTGGAACATGGAAGATATTAGCACTATCACCTAGGCAACAACTTCCCTCTGTTTAGTGAAGGAATAGTATTCAACACAAGGGAGGCTTCCCCAGTAGCCTCCAAGAATCCCTAGGCAAGTCACAATCAAGTCTAGGGCCCCCTAGGGTGACTACTAAATTCTAATACAACTAACAAAATAAGTATTAAGGAAAAGTAGCGGGAAAAGACAATTTACAGATTTGAAGTGTAGAGGGTTTAGGCCAAGAGAAGAGCTTTTCCAAGTCAAATGTAAATTCAGAAGAACCCCCAAACACTAGGAAATGAAGAAAGAGTCTAAGGATGAAGTGAAAACTGAAGAAAATGCATAAAATATCAGCAATGAACTAATTATAACAGCAGTAAGAAAAATATTACAGCAACAAAAATAAATGATCTCTACTTCTATGGAGATTATAACAGCAGTAGAATACACAATTTTCAGCAGCAAAAATGTATTTTTTCAGCAGTAGTGAACATATAGTAGCAATAAACCAGTCAATTTTCAGCCACAGTAATTTGAGAACAGCAGTAAAATAATCAATTTGCAGCAGTAAAAAAATTACCCTTTGATCATAAAATGATCCAGTAAAATATAAAGGTAAATCGTAGGTTAAATTAGGGTTCAATTTACCAACAAAAACAGAAAAATCAACCCTAAAACCCTAGACGTTTTGCCTTAAATGGCTGTAATATCATTCCAGAAAATTATTTTAGGGTTTTAGTGATGAATTTAGGCAAATAGTATGCCTAAACAACCCTAAACGTCTAGGTTTCTATGGTTGAAAGTGAAAATTGCAGCAAATTTAAAACCCTAACCCTAACCCTAAGCAGTAAGATTCAGAAAATTTGATCGACTACTGTGAAGAAAAGATTAGTGCCTGCTCCTTTGGGCATATGGGGTCAAAAAGATGTCCCTCTTTGGGAGAACGAAGTGGATAAATTTAGGATAAAACCTAGAGGTAGTCCACTACTAACCCTAGGCAATACTCTAAAATATTTTGGGGATGAAACAAGGAATGATTACTCCACTAGCAAACCTTCCATGGGTTTAGACAAATAGGGTTTGTTTAAAAATGATTAAAAGAGGATGAAGAATCACCACTTGAGAACACCATCAATCTAGCAATGCATAATTAAACAAAACATAAGATGAAAGGAGTAGACTTACTCAAAATATCCTCCATCCATCAAAACCCTAGTTTCCATGTTATCCAAGTAGTAGAAGATCCACAAATATTAGCTCCCAAAGAAATCTTCCTAGTTAACCATCCATAGCATTCTTCATGAAAGAGACAAGTAGAAGTAGACAAGTAGTATTAAATCTCCACAAGTAGCAATGATTTGAATGTAAGAAGTGCTTCTCTTATTTATATGAGAGATCTAGCACTCTTCTCACACAATTCAAGCCCTAAAAACATAAAATAATGTCTTTATCTCTCATAAACTGTAGAGATAAGGAAAAAATACATAAATAATCCATGATACAAAGTGGATAGGTCTCTAAAATGAAGTAAAGAAGCTCAAGTGTCAAATCGTCCCATAGAATAGTGCTCAAAGCTCACACATGTGGCTCAAAAAGGGGACAGCTCACTCCCAAATGGTGAAAAGATGGCTCAAGAAGTGAAACATTTCCTTCAAGAGGTGCAATGTTTCATCTCTAAGGTGCCTCAAACCCTTCAAAGGGTGTGACGTCATCAAAAGTGCCAAGTCATCTCAAAGAGAAGCCCAATGTCCCATCAAGGAAGTCCAATCATCATCAAAGTGGAACTTCCATGCTCCTAGGGCACCGTCTCATCATCCAAAGGTAACGTCTCATCTCCAAAGGGTGCCATGATGCATGGAGAAGTGCCACGTCATCCTCCTAAGTGCAACATCCTCAAGAAAAGTCCAAACGTCCTCCTCATAAGGTGAAACATCCCATCAAACAAATCATCCTCTAGGTGGAATGCCCCATCACCCATGACCTCAAGATCATGTCCACATGTGCTAAGGTGTCCTATAATCGGAGCCATGTCATCAAATCCTCCAATGTCCTCCTAGGAATGCCCAATGACCACACTCAAATGGTGGAGATGTCCTCCACGCATGTGGGGTAATAGCCCCTCCATCGTCCTCCAAAGGATCCAGGTGTCATCAACCATGTGCAATCATCATCAAGGAGGGGGCTCATGTAGGCCAAGAGGCATCATGAAGACCAAAGTCAAAGTACACAATCCAAACACAAAAGATAAAGTGAGTCATGTTAATACAAAAGTCATTAGATAGATCTCATAGAATATCCTCTTCAAACTTCACTCTAGCTTACAAAATTATGCAATTTTCCAAGTCTGGGTATGGGAGGGTCATTATTACCCACTATTAGGTGTGTCAGTACTCTGACCAAGAGGTATGTCCCAAGGAAACCCATCAAGGGGTATGTGCAATGATAATTGTATGGATTGGGGTTTACTTCATGGGGTGGATGTTATTGACATGCAAGGCCATGTATAATGTTCATCCTCATGAGTGCCTTTGTAGAGGGAGCACTTAGATAATGAGATACCCTTTCGTCGACACTTTTTCTTTCCAAACCCCGACTTGGCTTTTTCTTTATAGCCTTGACCTCTTATGGATTTTAACATTTCATTTGCTAAGTCCTTCTGTAAGATATGCATTCATTGCATAGGACTTGGGTTGATGGCTTCTTAGCGAGGAGGTAGAGCTCATGCTTCTTTGTTTTTCTTGGTTTTAATACTTTGCTTTCTTTTCCCTGCATTTTGAATTTGGCGCCTTCGCTCTTTTTATGTCATTTTTTGTAAAGTTGCATCAACCTTGGGCTTTCTAGCCCCTTCTTCTCATGGGATTATGAGGCACTGACCTTTTTGGGATACATGTAACACCCAGCCCAAAAGAAAGGACAGCGGATAGGTGACAGATAGAATATGCCATTCACAGTAAGGATATGGACACATTACCCCCATTAAGGCCCCCCAGTAGTACAACTTTGCCTAGGCATCGCAACACTTGACTAGAAAATGATAATAACCACCAAGGTGAGACAAGGAAAAAAGCATAACTCCAAAGCATCGTGATTCATTATCCAATTCAACCCATGATCACCATTTTCATGCCCCATGTATTAACATTATCACTTGATATGAAGTATCAAGATGATGTACCTAAGTGTGCAAAGCACCATATCATATGAGTGAGTTGAGTTGAGCATGGATGGGAGGCGTCTGCAAGTTGTTATGTATGTAGAGTTCGGAATGACATCATCGAATCTGTTGTCTAAAATGTGGATCATGGAGAAAAAAATTCTCCTCTAGTTACCCCTAGAAGTGGGGGGGTAACAAGGCCAACAATAATAAGTGGACCAATTCCATGATAAGCAACCTATCTACACACTAAACAAGCCCACATGTCAAGCTCCAAGGTAGGCATGTCCAACAAGCAAGGGTCTAAGGCTGAACACTACTCCAAAGGCCTCCAATGTTCCAATGCTACCCCCTAATCCATGTGTACCTCTAGGTCCACCACAATTACATGATCATTCCTTAACCCAAGCGTCCCAAAGTCATGTACAAGCCTCCATGCAAGCAACCGAGTGTCCCCATGACATCTAGGGCTCAATACCCTCCTCCAAAATTCCCAACACTCCTCCTCCAAAGTGAGTTGTCCTCCAAGCAAACAACCAATTCCTCCATGTTTATACATCATGGAGACAATCACTAAGCCACATAGGTCTCAAATGCTCCAAAGAAGTGTGCCACATAAGCATCAAGAGAGGGCATAGAAATCGATGAGCAAGCTAACTACAATGTGTATGTCCATCATGGTACAAACAAGGGTAATCATCAGTGACACCATGCACCCCACATCATAGGAAAGCACCCAGAATCATGGTGTAAACACTTTCGAAGTAACCTCGAAAGATAACACTCCCTCTGTACAAGAAAAGTGTTTTCATAAACACTAGTCTTCTCCCTTTGCAACTCAACCAAACCTGCCATCTACAAATCTAAACCTACTGCAATCTCAAAATCAATCTGTATCTCCTAGAAAGAAATTGTTCCCCAAACATCACACTCCTCCATCAAGGCATCACATCTCACCTCCTCGAAACTAGAAGGCTCACAAATGGAAGACGCCAATGCAATATGGTTAGCATATCTCCTAGGAGGTATACTTTCCCTCACCAAAGACTTGGGCACTCCTACATGCTTCTATGCATCCAGTAATGTCTACGAAAACCATCTTGGCTTCTTGTGTCCCGAAGACAAAGGTGAGGGCATATCCATCCCCAATCTCACCTCATTCGTTATAGTGTTCCACTATGCTAGAATGTAGATCCTGTCATCTTTACAAGTCTTACTGTATCCAACAAGACAAGATACCATTACAACATCTCCAATCTCAAAAGAACATTGACCACCTATGAATATGAAGGAACATAGCCTTGGACCATCAACAACCAACCAAACTACAACATCCTTCCTATCAACTTCATGAGGCAAAATATTCAAAAACCACATCATTGGTTTTTCAAGACTCCATGCAAAGATGATCAAGTCCAAGACAAGTGGATAAGATCTATCAAAATCACAAAGATAAAAATATGCACAAATCAATTCAATGATCATGAAGTATCGAGCTTGTAGTGCAAACAATAGCCGACATAGGGCCTCCAACAAACAGTAAACATGGGTATCTCAACCATGCACCTCAAAACCTCCAACCATTAAAGAAAAACCCTCAACAAGGTCAACTCCCTCTTTCCAAGAGAATCCTCTTGTAACTGGAGCAAGAATCTCATCAAGGTGAACTCCTTTATGAGAGAGTCTAACAACCCTATCCTGATATTCTTCAATACTCCAATTAGTTGCAAGCTTCGAATCAATCACCAATTCCACAATTGGTTTTGAACCTGTCTCCATGGCATCTCACCATACATGCTTTGGGTAGGCCTCCTCAAGACTAGAACACATGTTGATGTTTTGGTAGCTGCAGGAGGTATTTTCCTCCTAGACAACTTTTCTTAGAGAAGAAGAAGATTCCAAGAAATCAAAGGAAGACCATTGAACAGTTGAAGAGCAGCCCAGAAAAGAATAAAGTGAAATGGAAGACCACAGAAGAGAAGTCAACCCACATGAAATAATAATAAAGTGGAAATATAATTTCGAGGAAGAGAAGTTGGCCCACAGAAAAGAATAGAGTAAATTTGAACACCCAAAATAAGAAGTCGGCCCCAAACAGGCGCCCAAATTAGTATAAATACAAGTCTAGGTCAGTTCATTTGTACAGACACACAGTTCTTCTTCTGGAGTGTGCACTAGGCAGTTGCAACAGTTTCGCTATTTCTGGTTTCTGGTTCTCTTAGAGAGTGCGCCCCACTTGGGGAAGGATATTCTTGGTGGTTCTTAGTGACCTCTCTTGTGTGCTACCTCTGGAAGAGTTGGGCTAAGGTTGTGTGGTGTTGCCCAGTTGCTTCGTGCCAGTTGGAGGTGCAGTTGCAGTTGCAAATGCAGTTACCAGTTGTGTCAGTTTTGTGGTGCGCTATCTTGCTCTAGTGATGTGCCTATCTTGTGCCAGTTCTGTGGTGTTGCTCAGTTGTCTACCCTTGCTAGGGTTTGACAAGAAGAAGATAAGTATTTGTTATCAAGGTTTCTTCATTGTTGGTTTGCTCTTGTGAATAGAGCATGTTCATGGTTGTATTAGAATATTGGAAAGATTCTCTCCAAGAAAAGTTGGTTGGGTTTTTCCCCATTTGGGTTTTTCCCAGGATAAATCTTTGTGTCCTCTTGTGCTTGTTTATCTACTGCTTATATATTTCAATATATGATTATTGAATGTTAAAAGAAGATAAAAATGCTATGGTAAATCTAATGTTAACGAAACTAATGAAAATCTTACAACGCGCACCCAACTTTTCATTGGTATGTACAAGGGCCACAGGATCAACAAGTAACCTGTATAGGCCACGATTTCGCACACCTCTAGCCAAAGTCCTCAAGCTTATTAGACTACAATCACGAATAGTACACCACTATCCTTCAAATGCAACTTTACATTGATGATCCATTGTACAAGAAATTGAAAGAATTCTTCAAACCAAGAACAAACAAAACATCATTCTACTCAAGAACATCACTTGATGACATATGGAAGGAAATGGAGTTCAATCCTTTCACAAGATAAGTAGCATCATCACCCAACTCCACTCATAGCTTCCTCTTGCTTGTGAAGATCGTTGAAGAGTTTCATGTCATAAGTGACATGTCTCAATGCCCCACTATCCACATACCATCCAACACCTAACATGGTGTTAGAAGATAAACAAAAGACCATGGATAAGGTGGTCACAAGCTAGGATGATAACTCATCCACTCCTGCCATAGTACTTGCACTTCTTACAACTTGTATCTACTACTTGGCCTTCCCCTTCTTCTCAAAACATTGGCTAGCATAATGTCCCAACTGGTGATATCTAAAACATTCCACCTGATTCAAATCTTTCTTCCTTCTTATCCTTCTTGTATCCTTTCTTGCTTCAAGGGATAATTTTAAGGATGGAAATTTATATTAAAATGTAGAACCCTGGGCTAATCTCACTAGTCTTTAATATGATAAATGTAAAATGTTTGGCAATAGTTTTGTAGAAATATTCAAATTTCTAAGAATTTTATATAGTTTCTATAAATTTTTGACGATTTTTAAGGTAAAATAATTGTGTTCTATGGAATTTCGGCGAATCGTTTTTAGAAAAAATGGAAATTGGCAAAAAAAAAATTTGGGAAAAACATGGAAAATTAGTCCATTGGCAAAATTTGGCCCGTAAAATCATCTATGCTTGCTTCCCTTCCTCGTGTGAAAATCTTTGAAATGCTCAAGACCATGTAGAGATCTCAAGAATTTGAATTTTATTGCAAATTTAGAAATTTCACCTCAACCTCAAGGTTCCCTGGATCTATTATGTGTGAACTTTCAAGTTTCAACCTTAGGGAGTAATCTGAAACATTAAATTACAATGGAAATATTTCACTTCTCTTCAACACAATTTCACAAGGCAACCCATGAACATAAATACCATTCAAGTGTACTTCAAGACCACAAAGCTATAACCCTTAAGGCACACTTTCCAAGCATATAATAGATCTGAAATGTCTTATTACAGCAGATTATAACAATAGTATATCTCCCCTCTTACCTTCTAGATATGTGTTAAATCACCTAACCAATTCAGCTCTATGTTATGTCAAATCAACATGCATAACCAATGCTACAATCTACTCAATCAAGAAGATAACATAAGCTGAAAATCAAATATGCAAGTACACAGTATTTGCACAGCTAAAACACTTCATACATATATATAAGACATGAAGTACATGTACATAACAACAAATTACACAAGCTAGTACAAGTCAAGCTCTCCAAACCCTAGCTAGGGAAACCATAAGAAAACCCTAGCCACCAACTCTTCCTAGCTAGGAAC
>ML812456.1:0-22409 GCA_009831015.1 Picea engelmannii
GTGAATCAAAGCTTGAAGAACAAGATGAAGCGTAGCTTCAAGAAGAAGATATTTGTCTATTCATCAACAATGAACAATAATCTGTCAATGATGCAGATTGCTCAAAATATGTATCAGAATTGTTGAGTGAATGTGTGCCTCCTGTTCTGCATCATTTGGTTGAATTCAAAGACCATCCTTATGAATAAATTGTTGTCATAAATGATGATGAAGCTTTGGACTTAAATGAAATGGAGATGCAATCTTCCACTTGGCTTGAGAGTGAAAGGTGAGATAGCATGGATGTTGAAGTGACTGAAGCTAAAGTGTGCATTGAAGGTTGCAAATAAGTTATGTCTTTTCGTTGTCGTAAATTTAATTTTGAAGAAAATGTTAATGAAGCAGGAAGACATTTCCATGTATGCTGTCACTAGCTGACACCTATATGACTTACTCCTCCTTTGGGCTTGGAATGACTATTAGGTCTTGATATTGATATTGTATTTTTTTTTTAAATACCTACACAATGGTGGAAATTGTGACGTCTTTCACTCTCTTCCCGTCGCTATTGCCACGTCCAAGACATCTCTCTTTCCACCTCCAAGATTGTCACTCCCATAGAAACCACGTTGGAGCTAGTAACTCCTAGCCGTCGTTGTTGCCACCTGATGGATGTCGTTCTTGCGACGTTAAAGAGTGTCTCTCCCATAGCAACCACGTCGGAGCTAATACCTCGTCCCGTCAGTCTTGCCACCTTTAGAATGTCTCTCTTGCCACCTTTGAAACGTCTCTCTTGCCACGTTTGAAATGTCGGTCTTGCCACATTTGAAGCGTCTCTCTTGCCACGTATGAAACGTCTCACTTGCCACGTTTGCAATGTCTCACTTGCCATGTTTGAAACATCGGTCTTGCCACGTTTTTAACGTCTCTCTTGCCACGTTTTCATCGTCTCACTTGCCACGTTTGAAACGTCAGTCTTTCCATGTTTGCAATGTCTCTCTTGCCACGTTTGCAACGTCTCTCTTGCCATGTTTGAAACATCGGTCTTGCCATGTTTGCAACGTCTCTCTTGCCATGTTTGCAACGTCTCTCTTGCCACATTTGAAACATTGGTCTTGCCACGTTTGCAACGTCTCTCTTGCCACGTTTGCAACATCTCTCTTGCCACGTTTGAAACGTCGCAATATAGATGAAAACTAGGTCATCGGAAAAACGACGTCATGTGAAATGACGTTTGAGGGGGTCTGAGGTTTGTCGGTCTTCCGACAATAGAAAGTGGCAATTGCGTCAAACGCGCCATCGAAATTTGACCCAAATGCAGTAGTGAGGGTGTCATGTTCAAGAGCGACACTTATTGCCAATTAATACGACGATGAAAACATATCCCTTTCCCAAATTCCCCCCCACCATTTCTGGCAAGTACCTCTTTATTTTTACGCAAGCTTGAGGAGGTTAACATATTCTTGTTGATATAAGCTCATCCTTCGGACGAGTCCCTCGAAGTATGTTTAACGAACCCTAAGAAGGAGTGGTTCGGTCCCATCATGGGTCTGTCAATGTTTGTTTAACGAGTCCAGAGATAGAAAACTCGAAGGTTTTTCAAGATTATAGAGTTTGGAACAACACTTAAAAGAGAAATCTCTCAGTTCCTTTTTCATAAAATAGTCTGGACGAGACCGAAAAAGAGATAAATTATCACTCACCAGATGCATACATCAAATACTTTATCAAGCGTGAAAATAGCAAGGTCGCTCGACGATCTTTTCATGTTTAGAGAGTCTGAAAAGAGCTTAAAGAGGACTCTAGGGGGGTTCCTTTTTTGTATAACCTTGTTGAGCCCGAAAAAGTGATAAAAGTATGCTCGATCGCGTTCCCATGTATTAACGAGCGCAAGAACGGACAAAAATGGCGCTCGAGGTTTTATGTAAAAAACCATAAAAAATAATAAAAAACACGCGATAACAAATAAAAACACGTATGTATCCCTGTATTTAATCATCAAAGTCATCACGCCTGCAAGTCATTACACTCAACATGACATTAGGGATTAGGTTTAATCGATAAATAATCATAAAAACCCAAAATGAAATAGTAAAAGTAAATAAAATGAGTAAATAGTCTTTTTTACCACATCATTTTACATTTCCACTATTGAGCTCCAAAAAACCCCTCTTTTACCCTCCGAGTTTGGCGTCAATTTGCGAGAGCTACGAGAGACCATTCAGCGAGCCGTCTGCGACATTAAGGTAAGCTCTTCGTCCTTGACATTTTCATGGTTTACATTTATGATTTCATTGGTTAAAATTTGAGTTTTAAGTTGTGTTTTCAAGCCCTACATGCGCGTTGCAATTCTCGCAGGCGGGCCATACGGGGCCTGCGAGAATGAGGCGTTCTCACAGGTGAGCCTAAGGCCACCTGCGAGGTTCTCGCACTGTGCCCAAAGGGCACCTACGAGAACCACAAAGCCCATTTTTTTTTTAAATTTCTAGCCAAAGAAAATTATTTAAAGCATGAAAAAAGTTAATAATCCTCTTATTGTGTTCCTTGTGCAGATAATTGGCCATCAACATGGTGTTAGAGTGGCGCGAAAGGGAACATGAATAGGATAATACAATGGCCGAAAATAATCCACCTACCATAGCTTCTTTGAGAAATTGTGGGCTCTTGAAATACTTTCACATCCCGGGCATGAGAGCCCAAGTTAGACTGTTAGAGTACCTGGTTCGCATGTGGGACCCAGATCAACAGGTGTTTCATGTAGGGGCCCACACACTGTCCATAGACATTGAGGACATTTAATTTTTGACTGGTTTGTTATGGTGGAGGGTACTATGTGATCCTGACAGATAGTAGAGGTGGTGGGATAAAGATGAGTGAGTATTGCAATTTATACTGCGTACCCGAAGCTGAGTGAAAGAAAGGAAAAGTGGCTATCTGGGGGGTACAAGACTTGACCCTCCATACTATCCTTTTCACTATAGCTCAGATGGCTGGGAGTTCTTCTCCTAGTATGCTATTGAGTGTACTGAGCCTCGAGTATTCAACTGGGAAGATGCCGTGCTGCGCAGTATTAAAAAGCAATTAACCAAATGTAGGCAGGGTGACCTGAAGCAATTCAGGTATGGATCTTTACTAGTATCCTTCTTCCTCGAACGGGTCCCATTACTGAGGCTACAAGTGGAGTGGAACATACCGGGTCCCAGGAATCCATGGATGCTGAGATGGTGTCGGCTTATGGGCCGACATGTAGCAGGACCGATCATCAAATATGATGATACTTTCTTTGACTGGCTTCAACCACAGATGTTGATGGTTGATGACTACACTTATGCTGGGATGGATTTCCAAGGAGATCTAGATTTGGTTTTACTAGAGGATGCTCAATGGGGGGACCTTGGTAAGAAGCACACACATTTTCTCTTTTTAAATATATATATATATATATATATATATATATATATATATATATATATATTTAGCATATTCAAATGTTTTTGTTTTATATGTTTGTCCAAAGACTAATACAAAATTGTTTGTTGATAACACATATGTTGGACCTTACATACCTCCCGACACTTCTCCCATCCAGTGGCAAGGAGAGGTAGCAGAAGCACCACAGTATGCTGAGGATTACCAAGTAGTGGAACATAATCTAGAGGGCCTGACGGCAGACATTCTAGATATGACTCTGGAAGAGGTTCCACGATGCGATCAACATCATACTGTAGGGGTATCAGTGTCTATGAGTCAAATGCTCCGTAGGGTTGCTAGGGAAGTCGTGTGTTACCGTGAACGTCATCCATGACGTCACTTTGTAGAAGTTATAAGCTTCCATTTTTGACATTTTGGTCTTCGGACAAACTTTTGTTAAAAACTCTTTTGATCGTTATATATACAGATGGCTTCTACCGGTTTAATTTATATTGTGTGAATTTTGATGTGTTTGATTTATAAATGATTCAAATGTCTGTCCAATACATAATTAGCCAATGCATCTGTTAATGTATTTAGACATCTAGGAATATGTTGATATTCAATGTTATAAAAATAATGTTCCAAGAGGCGAATTCGCAAATACACCCGTAACAAAGTAGGACTTCGAATAGAGTATATATTACTTAACTGTAGTACTACAAGCTACAAGTCAAGTCGCACAACCAAATGACGAATTCTGAGTGAGATGGCATCAACCAATAATTCAATAACAACGCTATACTCTGCAATGTTGTTGGTTGCACGGCCAATACATACACCTCGTAAAGATACAAGTTCGTTTGTTGGGGTATAGATTGCCCATGCAACGGAAGCGAGGTTCTGAGTACTACGGCTAGCACCATCAGCGAAGACAATATAGGGTAGCAAAGACTCCGACATCTGGAAATCAAACACAATGTCACATAAGGGTAGAGACCGTATAACGACAAAAGAAAGCTAAAGTAACACACACAAAGTATGATACATTAAAATACAAGTACTTGTACACAAATGATTTATGCATAGTACTTCTTCAAGTACAACCCATTCCTGGGTTCACTCAAATGGATACCATCGTAATCTACCAACTCATATGCTCCTTTTTCCAAAACTCAGAGAACGATATAAGGACCTTGCCACATGGGTTCAAATTTCCGATCTCCTAAAAAATCTCGATCTTGTTCATAGAGAAGAACAAGATCACCTTCAGAAAAAATGTGAGGCTTGACATGCTTGTCATATTGGGATTTGACATGCTTTTTCTGGGCTTCTATTACTAGGGTGGCATCACGTCGAGTTTCGTCTAATCGCATTAGATACAATAGACGTTCTTCTTCGGTAGAAGTGTTGGGTAGGATCTCAACAACTAACTTCAAAGAGGGTATCTCACATTTTATAGGAAGAATGGCTTCCATACCATAGACTAACCAAAAAGGCGTAAACCCAGTAGCGGATTTAACAGATGTCTGATATGCCCACAATGCCGAAAACAACATTGTGTGCCAACTTGTTTTATGAATTCCTATCATCCGTCGAAGCATAGTGATGAGAACTTTGTTGATCACTTTGACCTGGCCATTAGCTTGTGGATAATAGGGCATTGAGTTATTATGATGAAGACCCAACTTTTCCGTAAGTTCAGACATCATAGAATTCCTAAAGTGACTACCGTGATCCGTGACGATAGCTTGGGGAATACCAAAACGAGCTATGATGTGGTTAAAAAGAAATAAGGTTGCGGTATTTCCAGTATTGTCTAATGTCGGCATCGCCTCGGCCCATTTCGTAAAGTAATCAACGACTACAATGATGTAACCATGCCCCCCAGCTGAGTGAGGGTGACATGTCATGAAATCGATGCCTCATTTCGCAAAAGGACCAACTGAGACCACAGGATGAAGAGGAGCAGGATGTGACCAAATTTTCTGATTGTAGGTCTGGCAGGCATGGCATTTCTGAACAACAGTAATGCAGTCGGTAAACAAAGAAGGCCAAAAATACCCTACATGTAAGATCTTTTGGGTAGTAGCATACCCAGACATATGACCACCACATGCTCCAGAATGGAAGTCATTCAACACTTTCTCGTCTTCATCAAATGTTAGACAACGTCGAAAAACAGACTCAATTCCTCGACGGTAAAGAGTATCCCCAAGGATAATGTATTGACGAGCTTGATAGTGTATGCGATGTCGTTCAGGACTAGACAAAGCATGGCGGAAAGTCTGGGTTTGGAGATATATAATGATATCCCCGTACCAAAAATCATTAGTGTTAATAAGGAAAAGAGATTCATCAAGTAATGAATCCACTTCTACATTTTTCGTGGTAGAGTGAGGAAAATCGCAGATCAACTCAGCCAAAACTAAGGATTTCTTAGACTTGGCACGATCGAATTCCAAGTCAAACTCCTGGAGTATGACAATCCATTTGGAGTATTTTCCCCCTAGCAATTGACATGTCAAAATGTGTTGCATAGGGTTGCAATGATAAATCATCGTAGTCTTGCGTGAAAGGATATAATGCCGGAAGTGTTGGACGGCTTGAACGGCAGCCAAGGCCATTTTTTTAACATGTTGATACTTGATTTCAGTAGGTGTGAGACTTCAACTCAAGTAGTAAATAACATGTTCATCGTGCACATCATCCTCTTGGACAAGAACAATGCCAATAGTGTACTCCGAGGCAACAAGATAAAGGAAATAATCACGACTATAATCGGGAGGAAAGAGAAGCAGAGCTCGCATGAGGGACAACTTAAAAGATTCAAAAGCATTGTTGGCAATGGTATCCCAAACGAACTCTGAATCTTTCTTTAGTAGCCACGTAAAACCACGAGTGATCTCAGCATAATTAGGGATGAAACGATGAAGAAAGTTTTCTTTCCCCTGCAAACTTTGCAACTGACACAGTGTAGAAGGAGGAGGGAGATTAAGAATTGCCTCAACCTTAATAGGATCCACCTGGATCCCTTGACGCGAAATGATAAAACCTAGAAGACGGCCAGATTCTATGAAAAAAACGCATTTATGAGGATTTAAACATATACGATAGAACCGACAACGAACGAAAATGGCTCAGAGATGAGTGGGGTGATCGACTCGGCACAAAGAATGACCTGGTAAATCGTCCAAATAGGGTTGAACGATATGATTTATATCATGAAAATCATAAGACATAGGACGTTGAAACGTCGCGCCAACGTTCTTAAGACCGAAGGGAAGTTTCCTATAGGCAAAAGTACCCCAAGGAAAAATAAAATCAGTTTTATGTTGGTCCTCGGGAGCGATGTTAATTTGATTATAGCCGGAGAAACCATCTATGAGAGAGAATATTTCACTTCCGGCACATTCATCGACAATCTGGTCGATGAAAGGGGTTGGAAAGTTGTCTTTTGGACAAGCTTTGTTAATATCTCTATAATCAACACATACACGAATGCTACCGCCTTTCTTGTCAATCGGGACAGGATTGGAAACCCATTCTGTAAGAGCCACCGGATAAATAAAGCCGACTTTCAAAAGTTTTTCAACTTTGAGTTTGATAGCAGTCACTTTACGTGGGTGGACTGGATGAAGGCGTTTCCGGACGGGTTTAGCATCGGGGTATGTCTTTATCTCATGTACAACAATTGGAGGGTTGATACCTGGCATTTCTTTGTAGCTCCATGCGAATATGTCTCGAAACTCTTTGAACAGGGATGTATAGGTGACTATTTCTTCCTGGGAATAGGAAGCTCCAATATGGACATTTTTGATGATTCCAGGTTTAACAGATATGTCAATGGGAATCGTGGGAGAGATATTACTGAGGTTCCCTTCGGCAAAAACATCATGTGAAGATCCGGGAACGGTCGAGATGACAACAACGGTCGACGGAGTCGAAATCTGTTGGTAGTTCTCAAGAGTGTGTTGTTCCAGAAAGAGTATGGAACGATGATGCCCATTGTCCCAAGGGGTGTCCTTCATGACGGACATGATCATCTTGTCAGTGGGAAAGATAACATGAAAAGGATCGAGAGATAACTCATCAAAAGAAGAAGTAGAAAGGGTTGCCAATTGAATGGACTGATATGCGGATTCAACCGGACTTAATGGCATTGCATCGCCGAAATGAAGATGATCTCTAGGATCAGGGACTATCCAAGGGTCGGAAGACACAAGAAGTTCATGAGGCATGGTGGAAATCATGTTGATAGAAGCAACAGACAGGCGTGGAACATCGGGCGGAGGAATGGGGAAAGTACCCATTAATGAGGAGTCCTTTAAAAGGCCTACACCGACATTCTCATAACCTGGCGGGATTTTAGCAATAAACGGTATGTTGCCAGTATGAGTATCGGAATTGAAGAAGGCAAGTTGGTCAACGGTGACAACCTTTCCTTGATGAGGAAAACGTACTACACGGAAAAGTGTTGACACAATGGCACGCATGGAATCGATCCAGTTGCGGCCAAGTAGAAGATTATAATCAAGGGGAGCATCAAAGACTTCCACTTCAACTTGGACCGTCTTACCTTCTAGTGTAATTGGCAATGAAGGAAGAACACCATAAGGCTTAAAACCAGAGCCATTAAAGGCTTTAAGAGTATTTTGTGATTCATTCAAAGGAGGAGAACCAATGGCTTTCCAACAAGCAAGAGACATTACACATGTCGAGGCACCCTCGTCGATAACAGTTCGACAAATATTCTTCTCAGAGACAACAACTTGTATTTGGAACGCGATTTGAGGGGGTAACTTTGGAATATGATCTTCCAAGTCAAACACTATTAAATTCGTATCGGTTGGGTCAATTCCACCTATAGCTTTCAACAGTGCCTTCCGTTGTGCAAGACAAGACTGAAGGACTTCAAGGGTTGACATCACTAAAGGTGCCTGGGAAAGATCTTCAACAATGTTGTAGTTCTGGGCCGCACGCACATGAGGATTGAAAGATGATTTCCAAACAACACCCATAGAGGGGGGTCGCAGAACTGTGTCGAGGCTCGGTCATTCGAGATGAAGAGGATTGTTTGTAGGTGGAGTCGGTGGAGAGGGTTGTACCAAAGAAAGAGGTAAATCGTCAACCTTCTCCTTAGATGGAGAATAATATTTTTCTCGAGTTGTGAGTGCAACGTTGTTGGGTTTAGAATCACCAGTACACATCAAAACATATTATGTAGTAGAAGTAAATGGTTGGTCATGAATGACCAACTGAGCCTGTTGTTGAGACGGGAAGGGTTGTGACAAGACAGCCTGCGTAGATGGTTTCGGGGTTCCTTGAAGGAACTTAGTGACCTCGGCACATCGTGGACAATCCTTCATGTAGTGTTCATCACCACAAATAAGGCAAGGGTATCAGGGTTTGCACTTAGCCCGGTCATCAACAGGAGTAGTTTTAGGCTGCTCTGCTTGATTATTATTTTTTCCCTCCTTATTCTTGCCTCTCCCTTTTTTCGATTTATTTTTACCGGTCGGGGTAGATTGAACGGTGTTCACTTCAGAAGTTTTACTGGTGGGAGTGGCAGGAGACGGAGAATTTTGAACATTAGAAGAAGCATACTTAGGGTTTGTGCTTGAAACAGAATGTGATTGGGCTTCGGCAGTACCAATCACACCGTCAACTGCATGTGAGGCAGCTGGAGTAGTTGAAGTGTTGGAAGTACCAAGATGAGCTAACTCAGGTAATAAATCATAAATTGTTCCCGTTTGCAAATAAATGAGATCAAGATATTGAGCATGACTTATAGCCTTCTCTTCCATGACAACGCCACCCATGGAAATGTCCTTACTAATTTCATTCACAAATGATTTTGTAAACCATTCTTACAGTAACTGATCAGGAAGCTCAAGCTTAATGAGACGGCACCTCCTTCGCCACTCATGGATATGATCCGATATATGAGTTCCTTTAGTCTATTGGAAGGAGGTCAAAATCTCATTCCTAGTATCATAATGGATCGGTAACTGGTAATGTGTAAGAAAATCCATAGCTAGGGTGTTGAAATCAGAGAAGAAACCTCGTGGCAATTAAATATACCACTTCACAGCAGAACTAGTAAGGGTTCGTTGAAAAAGACGTAAACGAATAGAGTCATCCATCAACGAGTTGGATGAACACCATAGGTGAAAAGTCATAACGTGATTTTTTGGGTTTTCTCCCACTTTGTCGTCGAATTTAGGAATGTCCGATGGAAGCTTAGTTGGAATAGCAGGCCATTGGGGAGAGTGACGAATAGGATCATTTAGAATCCTAGACAAATCTGGCAAATCCAAAGTAGTAAGAAAAGGTAACTGTCGATTCACCTGCGGGTATTGGTGACTTTGGGGTGGAAGCCCTGTTGGAAAACCAGTTGGACCGTATGCAGTCTGCCCATAGTGGGAAGACCCAGGCTGATTCAGTGGTGGTTGGAGAGGATAGTAGCGCGGGGGATTATAACCTTGAGCGGGGACATGAGTTTGAGCATTCGTACCCCAAATAGGATTTGGTATACCTGGATATGGTTGGCCTATAGTAGGGACAGGCTGTTGCTTCCCCCCAGTCATTTGATAATTTTGTATCATCTGATTCCAATACTGGGCCAAAGAGGGAGGTATATTTTGTCCAAAAGGTGGGGTTGGTCCCCCTATCGCAGGTGGTGTTCCAACCGGAAGTTGTGTCCCAATCGAAGGTTGTGTAGTAATTGGAATGTGTCCGGTAATAGGAAGTTGAATCGTACCACCTTGTCCACCAACGAGAATCTGGAAGTTTGGTGTAATGGACGGTATAGTGCCACTAGGATTAGGATTTCCAAAAGGAAATTGAGGGAGTGTCAGAATAAAACCAGGAATAGGGTGCCCAGAAGGACCACCAGGAGTACCAGATGGGGTTTGCGGAGGTGTTGGAATAGAAGCATTCAACAAAGCATTCAATGCATGGTATCCGGGTGGTAGTGTCAGAGTGACATCGGGCGTTCGTTGTGTGTTGATAGGAGCAAGACCAGTTGTAGTGAACCCGGTTGGAATACTCGTAGTATTTGCGATATGGGCCATTTCGACAGGGAGAGTAAAGTGATAAGTGGTAGTCAACGGTACAGTCTCCATCTCAAAAAACACTGGAGGATTGATTTCGAAGACCACAGGCGAACTAGGACTAAAAATATTCCTTCAGAAATCACCTGCAGACTAAAAAGGATCTTGGCCTTCTATGCCGGGAAAAGGCCCAACGGGTGATCCAGAAGAGGTAACAACTAATTCTCCGGAAGAATTTAGTCGTCTAAAAGGACGCTGAGAATCCCTAGGAAGTCGAAAATCCTCTCGAGTATTTGTAATTCGAAAACATTCAAGAGAGTCAGTGCGTTCCACTTGAGGTGTGGTAACAACTGGGACTTCACTCTGCGTCGATGAGAATCTAGGTGTGGTTGTGGGCAAGGGTTGTGAACCTTCCAGATGCTCTGGAGATAAACCCTGCATTCTACATGAACGACGTGGAGGAGCTATTTTAAATGGGTGACAAAATTCACGAAGAAACTCCTATGGTCAACAAACAAACAACACGCGCTAGTAAATAAAATCTAGGAAGCAATCACCAAACAAAGAATACCTTCTAATTTCGAAGCCACTAGTTGGTGATGAAATCCAACATCGCAACAACGAGATGAGAAGGGGCGGGGCTATGGTGGAAAAGTTACGCTGACGACCTGCTTAATGGACTTACACCCTGGTGAAAGCTCCCACACATAATCGTGGGTATACCCTCCAAGGAGCCCGAGTGAGTTTGGTCAACGTCAATTCCAGGTACTGTGAAGACTTTCCCCTCCACAGTCACCTTGGGTAAGAACCTAGAGAGATAGGCCACTAAAGTCACCACCAACAACAAACAAACCTGGGGGGATAGTCGACAGTCCGATCCACACGCAAGGGCAGGGTATCTAGCCCAAAATCAACTCAAAAGGCTTCCACTCATCATTGTGGGTATACCTCCGAGTGACCCCCGTAATACGTGCAATCTCTACACTGATGTCAACAAAGCTGGGTGAGTAACTTTACCAACATAAATGCGACCTAGTGCTTGACCCTTGTGTGAGAAGGGCTTCCTAGGACAGGATGTTGCAAATGGAATTTAACACTCCCTAACACAAGATGCTATTGTGTGTTTTGAGCTTTGGAGAGTGTATCTCTCTTCCTATTCCAAAGCGCTAGCCTAGCTAAATGTTGGTGTAAAAGAGCCCTAGAAAAAGAGTTACTAGATAAATTTTAAGATTACGCAATGTTTTTAAGAGTTGTTGTTTACTCAAAGGTAATGGAAGTGAAACTTGTGTTGTATGACTCTGACCCAACAATGCAAGGATGAGAATGAAATGTATCACTTTTCGTTCAATGAATCCTATGTATGGGAGAGAGAAAGTTTTCTAGATCAACCATGAACTACAATGCAAAATTTCCTTTAAAATGAAAACGCAAACAATCACGGATTAAATGACAATTCTCTATGTTTCTTTTTCAATACTTCAACAATCTCAAAAATTTGATTTTCAATGTTTTTTAAATGACAAAAACAATTTTATGAAAGAAAAACTTTGTTCACTTTTCAAAAAGGACCCACACTGTGACAGCGAGAGTACTGAAAATCAAAAACCAAATGAACAAGAAATAACAAAAACCCAATCCTCTCTTTCAATGAAAGCAAAAAATAAAGAGCAAACCAATGTAATCTTCTCAAATGCAAAAGAAAAATGACTTTTCAAACAAAGCAAATGATAAAGACAAATTACTCAACTTTCAACCAATCACTGGTTCTCGACTAATCAAACACACTCAGGATCTGAAGTTAAAGAGAATGGTTTTGCCAAGAAGAGTCAAGAAACAAAAGTCAAGCCACAAATGACAAGAAAAGCCTTGAAACCCTAAGAATTTTCATGCACGCAAACAAATACAAGAGATATATCAATCAATGGTCCAAGAAACTCATAATAGGTAATCAAACTGATCTGGGTAGTTGGAAAAACCAAAACTCAAATCCAAATTTTAAAAAATAATGTTTGCAGGCAGGCTATATAACACAGTGCGAGAATCATTGATTCTCGCAAGTTACCCTTGAGCAGGGTGCGAGAACCCTGCACTGAAACCTAAAGGCAGAGTGCGAACTCTACCTATTCTCACAGGCTACAATGGAGTACGATGCGAGAATGCCTGAACATAGCCAAAAATTTGAAAAATGAAGCAGAATTGGAAAAGACTTTTGGACTCAGAGGGTCTATCAGGATATCCTGAAGACTCAGAGACTGATAGGATAGGAGAAAAGTGAAACTAGAGAAAATGGCCACAAAAAAATATCAAAAGCCACAAAGAAAATGGGATTGTTCCCCAGTGGAGTCGCCAATTTTGTTATTGGATAAATCCGTAAGTGCAGACACAAACCGATCTCCCTAGATCCTCCTGGATCTAGAACAAAGCAAGACAGAATAATACTCTTTCCCTAGATTTTTCCTATTGAATGAACTAGAAGGCAAGAACAAGTTACATACCTTATAATCACTTCCTATGGTATTTTTTTCTCTCGCTTCGCTCCAGTGCTCTTGTGAAGTCAAGACCAAGACAACAAAAACCAACCAAAGTGAAGAAAGCATAATCTATTCAACAGTTAATCTATGTATATGATCAAGGAGTTATACAATAAAGTGGAAATAGCTTTATGGGAAAGGGACATATTATTGTATCATATTAATGGAAAGTAAAGATTACAACCTGAGCCTTGATGTCGCAAACTTCCTTTCGAAGGCCCTTGACTCTGACACACACACTTGCTCACTTGTATGAAGAAGATCAACTCCTTAGGATGAACTTGATGGAGTCTTTAAGATGTTGTAGCATCAATCCTTCACACAATCCTTTTCACCAATTCTCCAATGAATCTCTTGCTTGTTTTCTTAACCTTTTCCATGAGAATTCCCTCAATATATAGGAGATAATGAATTAGTTACTTGGATAAGAATGATCCCAAAATATCAGGAAATCCAGTACTAGGATAACCATTCGAATGCTATCTCATTCTTTTAGAAGATTCCCTTCTAGAAGCATCGAGAATTCATCTTTTTCCTTGCTTAAGAAAGAGTTCGCACCCTAGCAGTTCAACACAATGTGAACTTCTCACACCTTGGCTTAAGGCAGCCTGCGAGAATCATGCATTCTCGCAGGAAAATATATTAGCAGCCTGCGAACCTCCTTCAAAAATGATATTTCTGGAAGGAGAAGAAAGTAACTTTTCTCAGGAGAAAGTTCTTATGAAGAGCCTGAGTACACCATCATCCATAAATCATCATGATGACCAAAATCATGGGTAACAATATTCTCGATCATATCTCTGAAATTTGGATATTTTTCTTAGATCAAGATGAGTTACAAATTTGCTTGTATTTTGTTATAACTTGTGTCATTTTCTCTCTAGTTCTTTGGTTATTTTTCTAAGTAGTTTTTTCTTCTACATTGTTGTTACAGGTTTTTTCAATATGAAAAGCATAAATAATAGCATCGAATCACCAATGTCTATGGGAACTAGGAAACCTTGCAAAAGACTAGAGAAAATGCACCCTCTGCAGGAGCATTCAACACTTATAAGACAAAATGTATGCAATATTTTCTAATTCTGCATGACCCTCATTGATTTTCTCTCTATGGGGTTTAGGAATTATGGACACATATGTGTTTTAAAATCGATATGTAGGACACAATACTTTGTATTTGGGATTTATATCTTATGGATATATTTTTGTTTTTGGATTGTTATAAGACATGTTCATGTCATTGTCACCGGCAAGTTCCTTTTAATTTTCAATATGTCACATTCTCTTATGTTGACAGTATTTTTCCCATAGAAGATTAAAGGTTTTATTGTAGCATTATCATGGAAATTTGAAAATTAGATTCCAAGAAACTAACGGCCCAAATATTTTTTCCTCTAGAAGACCTTTCTAGTGACTATAAGATGAGCAAATTTGGACTTCGAGGCTAAAAGCTACTACACTTTTGAAGTTGGTAGTTTGTTATCTTTCAGCCAATTTGTTCCCATAGTCACACTGAACTAGAAATTTATTGTCCCATCGTAGCATTCTCATATGTTCCTCCTCCCACATGCAAATAAATTTTTAACTCTTTCATATATATATTTCCCAAGAAACACTATGAGCAAGAACCAAAGCATCCAAGCCACTTACATTAAAAATTCAGTAAGAGGACTTTGCAATTTCATTTTCTTTCCTCTAAATAAACGCAACTAATTTCTTGTGTTACAACCATTTGAAGAAGTTGATCAGTTGTCCAAATTGGCCCTCCATCATGCACATTAATTAATTCTAGCTCAAGCAACGGTCCAAAGTTACTCATTGACACCATTCCATTGATACAAGCAAGGTCGGTATAAAATCAGGCTCAATGCACTCCACTTGTTGAAGAGTTCCAAGGCTTTGTTAGGATATCCATTCTAATAATGTTGTTGGTAGAATTAAGTGCTCCAAATTGTTTCTAGCCTTCTAGAACCATTTCTTAGAAAACATGCATTCCTACCATTGTAATTACATTAGGTATGCACAATAACACATACCATGGAAGCATCAAAGAAATACACAATGGAATTGTTACATGAGGTATATCTAAGAGTCTGTTAAACTCCAAAAGTCTCTCTAGGCTATGAATTGAGAGAGCCTGGTAACTAACTCAAATGCTCAATAAAGGGTATAAATTGGATCGAATTGGATTACTTGATATGATTTCATTCACTCAAAACACACATGGATACACTCAAACATAAAAGGTTTTCAACTATACTTGTTCAAAAAGCTTTATCAAGAAGTAAATGGATGAAGAATACTCATCATACTAACATAAACACACACACAATTGCATATATGGATGGCTAGCTATAATAGGCAGAATAACATGTGAGTCTAGTCTGTGACTTAATCTCTCGTTGATATATCATCAAAATCGATGGCTAGACTAAAAATCTTAAAAGGGCCAGTGGATGTCCCCTGATGCTTTTACGTAGCTGAGTTATGCACCAATAGGTGCTACCTTGCACCAACAAGCAATGGGTGCATGGAGAGGAATTTGATAGGAATAAAAGGGCAAACAAAACTATTAGATCCCAATCATTTACACTAATAATCATGCAATTCAAGAATATGGGATATTTCCATGGTCAACAATAGAAGAGTTGTAACCATTAAGTGGCCAGAGAAAAAAATGAAAACCCGTCCTTAAACTTACAAAACCTTTTATGGTTTATGTCTGATTATTTGATATGTTGATATCTACAAATTTCTTTGTTAGTCTATTATTTTTTGCAATATATCTTTAAGCTGTTATATTTACAATGTATAGTTAAGCT
This sequence comes from Picea engelmannii, assembly GCA_009831015.1. Classification (NCBI taxonomy): domain Eukaryota; kingdom Viridiplantae; phylum Streptophyta; class Pinopsida; order Pinales; family Pinaceae; genus Picea; species Picea engelmannii. The sequence continues at coordinate 15,799 of ML812456.1, forward strand.
ATTAGTTTTTGAAGATATAAGTATCAATTTATTACACCATCAACCAAAGAGAATGAATATATCTTATAAACCATTGTAAGACCAAATAACTAATCCACATAACTAGCTCGGTTACAATTCAATCCACATATTGAGTTGGCATCTCTGGAACCATTTAAATTGTAATAGCATTTTGAGTTGCATGTAAAATATTTTTATCTTCATTCATTCCCATAGTAAGGGCTCATCACAACCTTTAAAGTGAGTGGCCATGTGCCACAAGAGGGAGCAACATGAGAAAGCTTTAGCCATTTAAGTTCAATAATTTTTTGGTGGTACAACCACACATTTTAGGATTGGTCTATAGGAAAATGTAGTAATAGAACTAACATAGTCCAAACTAGTTGGTCAGATTATATAAGATATTTGTATTTTATTATCAAGCTCTCATATAGGAATAAGAGAAAATATTGACTAAGTTCATGTTAGTGCCCTGCCTTAACCTCCCTACTTTGGGATACTTAGGAGTTAGTCAATTATTGTATGATTCCATCTTCTTTGAACAATTCCCATTAGATAGTTGATGTGTGGTTACTCAATGTAAAAGGGTCGTCTTTATTAAATAAGATGACCCTTCATTGTATCTGGAAGGGGAAGCTTCAAGACTTGGTTTAAGTTAGAGTTTAGCAAGATCGACACTATCCTCTCTTAAGATTGAGACACATCAATGTATGAGAGAAGAAAATGTAAAATTATCAATTGAAAATGATCTTAAGGGATAGGAAACTTAAAAAACAATTGCCCATTAAAGAGAGATTGGAACATCGAATGTGTGTGTTTCTTCAAATTAAGATAAAATGAGTGCCCAAGCAATGTATCATTCACCACATATCATTCGTCATCATTTAGAACCATTGTGATCTCAAGTTTCATATGCTAAAGTTGACCAACAAAGTTGCAACAATAGAATATTGTAGTGCTCTTATCAAACCGGGATTTACTTTGATCAATGAAAAGGAAGCATCTTTGTACCAAGCATTACTATCAACATTCAAATATTTTATCCCAATGACCTTGCAATAAAAAATAATATATGCAGTGTTGTATTAAAGCCACAAGGACAACAAAGTTGCATTAATCCAATGAATATTGTCAACCAAATGAAGATGTCAGATCTATGTATATGAGACAATAAAGAGCACTTAAACCACATCTATATTCCCAACAAGTGTTGTTGTAATACAAGTTTCCAGACTGTGTAATCAAAACAACAGATAAAGCATGATCAAATTGCAATGTTAAACCACTTCACAACAATGACTTTTCTTATGAGTTTAATACCACATGTGACAGAAAGAGAAAATGTTGTGAAAGGACAACGGTTAAGTCAATGTACTAGTGGCCAAAATCATTATCAAGTTCAAATTAAAATCAAAGACAAGTCCTGTGTGTTTGTCATTCAATTTGTGTGCTCAACACCATGAAATATCACTGGTTATTTATCCACATATAATGACAACATTTAGTGTTCTTTAACCCAGAGAATTAAGACAGTATTTAATGTGTGTTTGCACCATAACATATAGTCAAAGGAAAGTCACAACTAATGATCACAAAATGGAGGAATAAACTATCCACAAGGTGCAAGAAGGTAGCAATATTTACCACATACTTAAACACATACCATTATCATTTAAATGAAACCAAAATTCTGCAGTGTTAGACAATGTATAACCCTCAAAACAACAATTATAAAAAAGGTGACATTTTTCTCTCTAAGTGAGGTCATTGGACCTTTTATTGCACTGATTGTTTCTTATGGAATGTTTAGAGAAGAAACACATCAAAATGATATAAATACAAACATTATATCGTTACCCAAATTATGAACTTTGGTTTCTGTAGTGAACCAAACCCCTTGAACAGTGACCCAAAAGAAATGAAGATTTTGATGTTTGATGAGGATGGTGGGCCTCCTTTAGCATTAGTACATTATTATAAACAATGTAGAACAATAAAGTAGTGTAACGTTGTAAATACTATGATGAACCAGGCTAGGAATGTATTCAGAGTTATGAACCAGAGAAGGAAATAAATAAAGACCAGCTAGAGACCAAGTGTTGCAATTATTTCTTAATTGTTTCACTAGATGTGAACACATATATACCAAGATGATGCATCAACGTTGCAAGAATTAGGTGATGAATGATCTAGTCAAGAACTATATCACATGTTCAAATCATTCCACTGAGGCAAACACAACAATAATCATATTCAAAGGAAACTTAATGAGATTAGGGTTGGATCCAAAGTAATAGGCAATGAAACTAGATCTAAAACCCTTTGTAAATGCCAACAATAAAAACATTCTATGAAGAACGAGATACCGGGTGATATCCAAGCATTTATAAAATATACCAATGAATGAGTATTTAGATCCAAATCAATCTAGTTTAAAGATAAAAATGTAGTCAAACGCTAGATTGCCAAGAAACAAAAAAAAACAAAAGGTGGAAAAGACAAATTTTGTTTTTTTTGTGATTGGAGAAGAAGATAGACCAGTGCCTTAGGAAGGGATATGGGGTCACTGCACAGATCTAAGTGAATCTTAGGGTTTTAAGATAAGATGATGTTGGAGGTAGCTAAAGAGGATTGACTATCAAGCGATGGAAAACAGGGTTCTTTAAGTTTGGATGGGGAGATTGATTCACTAGGAAGTCTCTCCAAGTAATAGTAAGGTGATCTCAAAGCATGTCTCTTTGCAAGAAGGAAGAGCCCCTAGAGATCCTAACTCAAAGAAAATTGTGTACTCATGAAACTACCTGACACCATGCATCCTCCCTTACAAGTTAGACCTATCTATTGGTATCATATGTTATGTGTCAATTTCTACACATGTTTGATAGATGTGAGAGAGAATTTCTTGTTCTAGAACTTATATTCATCAGCTCAATGTTTTTGTTCCTTCTTTAAGAAGAGACATGTACTTATGTTTCTAAGTTAAAACTTATCTTATATATTCCTATTTTTCATTCTCTCTATTCTATGTGTTCAAAATTTCAGGTTGGATGTATACATATCGATGTAACCAGATTCCTTTTTAAAAAGAAATTTCTCTGTTTTAATGTGTTGTAATGGATATTTAAATTTTATACAGGGTATGTCACTAAGTAGTTCTTGTTTGTAATAGGAAGGTTATTAATTAACCTTCATTTATTGAGCATTGAGTCTTTAATTGTTTAATCAAACAGTGAAGGCTGGTGATTTGACCTTTTCAAATAGGATTAAGTCATGGGAAACACTTGAGATTTATAAACAGTGTGCTTGTAGGTCAGTCTGGCACATGACCACTAGACAATTTTAACTTTTGTTCTTATAATTCATGCATATTCATTTTGGACTATGCTTCGGGCTATTGCTGCCTCCAACAGGTTTTGAGCCAAAATCCATTCTCTTTGTCTCTCTATGACACACATATATAGCAACAACATTGGCAAGGCTCTCTCACGCATAGATATAACAATGGCATTGAGAATGGGCTCTGTCACTCAAATATATAGTCTATAACAATGGCAATGACAAGGCACAAAAACCTATACAAATTTATTTGTTTTTAAAGGGAAGAAAGAAAGAGAAGACACACAGAGGACAATGCCATCGACATCAAATGTCATGCCCATTATCAAAGAGTATTGGCATTGGCATTATATGTGAAACCCACCAAGGAACACAAAAAATAAAATGTTTTTAAATCGAGTACAACAAATTATTAGTAAAAAATTAATCATGCTACTTTCCTGGTTTAGAATAGGTAGGAGATCCTCGTCTATGGATAAGCTTTCCTTAACCTCCTCAAGTTTGCTAGTCAACTTGATGGTTAAAAATCTAAAATGGTTACAACTCTTCTATTGTTGACCATGGAAATATCCCATATGCTTGAATTGCATGATTGTTAGTGTAAAAGATTGGGATCCAATAGTTTCGTTTTCCCTTTTATTCCTATCAAATTCCTCTCCATGCACCCATTGCTTGTTGGTGCAAGGTAGCACCTATTGGTGCAGAACTCAGCTATGTAAAAGCATCAGGGGACACCCACTGACCCTTTTAAGATTTTCAGGCTAGCCATCAGTGAGGTAGATTTTCAAGCTATGACTTAATCTCTCGTTGATATATCATCAAAGATGATAGAGGGATCTGCAAGAGTGTACAATGAGAACCTTGACAAACATAACCGTTAATGCTTGCAACATCATCTAGAGGATGGAAAAATCATGTTTCTTTTTCCAAATATGTAAAATGAGTATATTACAGTTTAATGAATACATTTTCATATTATTTTATATGGTTTTATACTTTATCAAAAAATTCACCAATACTTTACAAGGTTTTATAATTCAGTGAAAGATTTGCCAAGATTTTACGAGTTTATAGTACAGTGAAATATTCACCATTTTTTTACAAGATTATATAATTGACTAAAAGATTCGCCAAAAAATTATATATACATATTATATTATTTATAAAATAGCCTTGAGGTTTTCCTATGTATCATGGGTATTCTCCCATTTACTATACATATAAATTTAGAGGGGGTTCTTAAAATCACCCCTGCATATAATTCTTCCACTTTTAACAGCTTGACCAAGGTGTAAAATTCCTTATCATATGCAGGGTAGTTTAGGACTTTTCCATGAAATATTTCAAAATGATATCATACTATCTTACCTCCCTGCATCAAGGTTGCTCCCATAGCATATCCCCTTGTAGTCATATCCACTTCCAGATGCTTCTACGAGTTGGTAAATGAAAGAAATGGTGATTTACTAATCTTTGATTTTGTCTCATCAAAATATTTTTACTGATTCTTAAACTCTTACCACTATTTGTTATGGCATAAAGTGGTGCACCTACAACAAAAATGGATTCTATAAATATCTATAGGTACTTCAATACCCCCCCAAAAAATCTAAAATCAATGACATTAGTAGGGATTTCACAATTGATAATGGACTCCATATTTTCATGATCTATCTTGAGTTCCTCTCCACAAATAACATACCCAAAATACACTAATGAATTCTGAGAAAAATCAGTCTCACATTTATTGAAGTTAGACACCAATTGATTCCTTTTTAGAGTCTCTAAAACCTACACGAGATTTGAGATATTCTCTTTCCATGTAGAGATATAAAACAATATATTGTCTAAATATGCTATCATAAATAAATTTAAAAAGGGATGCAATATGATATTCATAAAATACATAAATTTAGTTGGTGCATTATATAAACCAAAAGGAATTACCAACCATTCATATAGACCTTGGATTTTCTTGAAGGAGGTCTTCTAGATGCCTTATTATATAATTCATACCTATTGGTATCTTGATTTGAGATCCAACTTGGTGGAGTACTTGGCATGCTACAAATGATCTAACAATTCATTGATCTTAGGTAGAGGGCATTAATTCTTGAGGGTGATATTGTTCAAGTCGTTATATAGTCGATACACATTCACGAAATCCCATCCTCCTTTGGCACTATGATTGACAAGATGATATGGTTGGTTGAATTACTCCCTAATCTTGAAGTTGCTATAATTGTTTCTTCACTTCATCAGTTTCTAGGATAGACTATCTATATAGCCTAATATTTGGAAATGAGGAGTTAGGAAACAATTGTATTTCTTAGACAAGGTAATACTTTTAAGGCTCATGAAACAATTTTCTTTTATTCCTACAACAACTCCTCCAAATAACAATTATTCTCTGTAGTAATCTTGATGATTGCAACTATGTGAGACATTCTCCAGGACACAAACCTGAGAGAGAGCCCCTCAGAGGGGTGTGTGGTTCCTATCTGAGATAGAGATGGAATGTAGATATGGTCTCCTCCTTATAGAGAGTTGAGAAGAACTCCAGATGATTCTCCTATGTAATGCAATGATAAAAGAGACCTACAGAGTTGGATGTGCATGTTGCCGAGCACAAGGTGAACGTGTGAAATACCAAAGTGATGGGTGCATCATCATGAGAAAAGAAATGAAGATGATGTATTAGCCTCCTCTGAGCAGAGAGTTGATGAGAAAATCTAGACGAATATCCTATGTAATGCATTGGGAAAGAATATCTGTTGAGTGGACATGCCTATGGATGAGCACAGGTGAACGTGATCCTAGTGGTTGAGCACTAGTGAAGAAGTGGTTCTTCTATGTAATGTAGTAAGCCAAAGATATGGACATCCCTATGGATGTGCCCCTAGTGGATGAGTACTAGTGGGTGTATAAGATCCCTTTCTATATTGTTCAATATTCAGACTTGCCTGTAACCCTAATTGTAAATGTAAAGGGTACAAGTCGGCCCCATATTAATGTGATTGATAATTAATGTAAAATATAATTAATCCGGTTAATATTAATTATATTGTGAGATAGAGAGGTCGACCCATTTTTGCCAATAGGCACTTCTATTGACAGGTTTAGTATAGTATAAGTTGTTCGACAACACAGGTATTCCAACAGAGGACGAACACCTTCAATAACCACTCACATAACCAGATCAAAGATCAACACACCGATGTTTTCACGTGGTAAAACCCCTACGGGGAAACATCCACGGCCCCAGCCAACGCGGC